>NW_011627344.1:349072-389259 GCF_000204515.1 Acromyrmex echinatior | reverse complement strand
ATAATGGCTACAACATAAATAAAATATGGAAAATCATTCTCCCGGTTATTGAAGACCGATCAATTTCCCCCACCTCTCTCCCTTCCTCCTAACCACAATTCTCTTTTTTCCCCCCACTACTCCAACAAACATAATATAAAAGGAACGGCCTGGAGGAATAGCTCAGTATCAGGCTGCTCTTCACTCTGATGAAGTGGACTGCAAGGTTCATGAAACATTGGCATTCCAAGAAGGGATCTGGACACGGAGGAAATCCGCGAAACGCATGATCTTGATATAGTAACAAAAGATGTCATAGACACAATGCTCAATAACAGATAATTTTTAAGCTGTGATGTGTCAAATGTGTTCTGTGAATTTTATACCTTTGACGCACCACAAAAAATTATCCACTATTGTGCCTTATGTCATTTGTTTATCACATTATAAGTTACATTATATGTTAAAACTAACTCATTTCATCTCAATTTTCCATATAATTAATACTAGGTATAAGAATATAAGATATTTCATTGCCAAGAATGCGCACTCATCTTCAACATAACTGCTGTTTGATCAACCAAAGCGTTGTCCTAAATTTAGGATAAACATTTGATGGTTGTCTTGATTTAATCTGCTGGCCATTATGCGCAATGAAATACCTTATATTCTTATACCATGATTAATACAGCCTTTCAAATGAAGAAAATTATTTCCAAGGCGTGTTGGATGAAGTGCTTAAAAACACAGATTAATTAATTTTTTTATATAGAATTATATGCAAACAGGTCAAAATCATGCGATGGTTATCCTGCAAGATCCATAAAGCATTTGTAGCATCAAATAAACCACAATTATATATAAATATATCTATTACTTTACAAACCTTTCAACTCTGTACAAGTCATATTTTTATCCAATACGTCTTCTTCGGGACTGTCTAATTTTATAGAGAAACTTTGATTCCATCCAGTATTTATATTATCTTTATCAGTTGCAATTATTTTAGGCATCAGATCTATTAAACATGATGGTCTTAACATATTCAAGACTTTCTTTTCTTCTAAAGAAGACATTTCCATCCCTAAAATATACTTGTCAAGTTTTTCTTTATTTTCTGATGAAGTATTAAAATGTAATTCATTACTTGATGAACTATCATTCAAAGTTGAAGAATCTTCTTTATAAGTTTCTTTTAATATCACTTCTCTAAGATACTGTGCTTTAGCAACAATCTGAGCAACTAACTTGTCCGTTACCATTTCATTCGATTTTTCTTCTTGAAACTCTGATTGGTTGGTCTTGAAAACAGATCTATACATATCATATGTATCAATCTCTCCAAATTTTTTAAATTTCTTCTCTTTAGTATTCTCTGCATCGTTGTAAGATTTCATTGGCATTTTTCTATTGTACTGTAAATTGTCAATAGGAAATAATAAAATATCTCTATCTTCTTCTCTGTCGTATTTACATGTTCCCATTTGTATATTGGAATAATGAAATAATTTTGTCAAATATGTTAATTGTAAAGAAACATATAGTTTTCCTATTTTATGACCATCGTTACTCAATATCGGAATACACTGAGAATAATATTTGCATGAAAATATCTTAGATAATTCTCCTATATATCCTCTACCAATAATCTCATAAATATTCTCTGCAAATATTACTATTTCTATTGCATTACAATTTTTAATATAATCTGCAAAAAGTGTTGCATTAGTTTTTATAGCATATACTTCAGTTACATCCTCATTTGTTCTTTCTGTTTCTGTAGTACTATCTTTTGGTCTAAGAAGAAAACAAAAAAATTGTTATATACAACCACAAAAAAACAATTAGATTTAATCAATATAAGCTTAGATATTGTTTTTGATATAAATAGATATTATTTAATTATATTTAATTTGTCATAAAACAACTTGCTTTAAAAAAAGTAGGAGTATTATAAATCACCTGAACTTTGCATTATCATGTTCGCCCCACCAAGAAGCCACTACTGTAACATCACCAGGATTTGTTCTAATCCAAAGGACCTCACTGATAACGAGTCTTAGACTGCCATGAACCTTGCCTTCTACTAATGGTGGTAAAGATCTATTAAATTTCGTTTGTGAATCCATTTGTTTCCTCCAAGGCGATGCATAATTAATCTTTCACCTATCAGAAGTGTCAGTGGATTTAAATTAAAAATGTGCTTGATAATTATGATAATCATGCAAGTGCAACAATATAACTCAATAGGACAGCCAAGATAATTGACGAACGCACAAATTTCTAAGACATATAAGAATAAGTTCAATCAATAGATTTGTTGATAATTATACAGTTTAGCACAATCACCTCAAAAATCAATAAAATTAGGCTCATTCGATGCGTTTTTGTATGAAATGAAAGAATCTGATAGAAATAAGCGTCGCTCTATCCTGTGAATCAAGATATTAAGCGTTAAAGTTGACGATTATTGAGGTTAGGATAATTATTTAGAACAGCCTCCTCCCTATCCCAGTTAATATCTTAATATAAATATACTCCTTCGACGCGTTTTTACTCAAAACAAAAGAATCTGGCAAAAAAACGCGGCAGTCGATCTCGTGAATTGAGTTATTAAGCGTTAAAGTTAGAGACTTTAGAGGTTAAAATATCTGTCATTCTGACTCGATATAGCACTATATATATACTGCTTTAATTGCACAAATTCACTGCTTTAAAAAACAAATTTATTACTTTAAAAGCACAAATTCACTGCTTTAAAAACAAATTTATTGTTTTAAAAATACAAATTTACTGTTAACTCAAAGAATTTGCTTAAAGCAGCAAATTTTTGTTTGTAAAGCAGTGTATTTAGGATCGTAAAGCAGTGAATTTGTGTTTATGAAACAGAGAATTTGTGTAATACAAAACGTATATATAGCGCTGTATCGAGTCGGGAGGACAAGTATCTTAACCTCTAAAGTCTCCAACTTTAACGCTTAATATCTCAGTTCGTGAGGCAGAGCGACGCTTACTTCTGCTAGATTCTTTCGTTTCATGCAAAAACGCATCGAATAAGCTTAATTTTATTGATTTTTGAGGTGATTGTGCTAAACTATATAATTACCGATTTGTTTTCTATTGCTAAAATGTTTGCAATAGTTAGAAAACAAGAAATGTACATATGTACATACGTATTAAAATTGAATTGTCTTCTTCCACTTTTCCTCCTTTTCCCTCTCTAGGCCATACAGACTTCCATGTTCACAGCATACATAGTAGCGCAACTCTCTGTCGCAACCTTTGTTATTAATGTTGGTCAAAATGGAGTGCGCATGTGTGAAATAAGTAAGGGTCCGATTACATGGAGCGCGATACGCGATACAGTAATTAATGGCTCCTGCCAACCAATGAACATACAATATATTAGAAGTTGTAAGCTTATTGGCTACACATTTACCACGCGGCAAACGTTTCCGCGTCCAGTGAGCAAAAGCCATAAGAGTGAAATCACACAGAATGCTTTCCATCTACGACACAGCGATCACCTCATCCTTGTTTAACATTGGCGAACAATAAGGATATAACGATTTGCCAGAAGTGTCACGCCGTATCACTTCTGTGTCTCTTATTGGATAATAATTTTATACGTAAATATTATACAATTTTTTACATTAAAATGATCCAAATGACTTATGTACGTACTTATTATTTCGTATCCTATGTGTAAAATGGAAATACTCTAAAACGCCAACCGAAAATTGACAACCATAACCAGAGTGTTATGATTATGCTTTTCTGCTTAGAGAGCTTATAATCAGAGTGGCGTCATATGAGAGATGACGTCATATTTTAGCGAAATTCTGTGAGAGAGAAAGAGATATATGATCTCAGTCTATCCAACAGACTGTTAGTTTTAGTTAGAGTTAGGTGCAACAGTATTGAACGACATAGATACGTAAAGGTACATTGATAAAAATAAAATTATCAAAATTATTTTAGAAATATAGTTGGATGTACAATACCGTTTTTGTAATAATTCATTAAAAAAAAGATATGTTATGAAAATAATTTTCGAAAGACACAGAACGCCGAATTGAATTGGTTAAAGAGTATAAATGGCAAATATAAAAATTGGACACCGTCAAAAAACTCATCTGTATGTGAGGTAAAATAATTTATTCTTTATAAATAATGTATTTAAAATATTAAAATAAAAATGTAACATAAAATATACACAGATTAATTATAATATCTGAAGTGTCTTGGCACTAAGTATATGTATAGTCATCACATTGGCTACGAATTTAATTCTTTCTCTTTTTATCATAATCTTTTCAATTCTATATTCATTGCATTGTGAGTCTAAATCAAATAATATGATAATTACGATATTTAATATATAATATTTTATGAAATGGTATATTTTTTTGAATTTTTTATTTCTTTTATATTATTACAGATGCATTTTGCTCCTAAAATGTAGGAACAGAGAATGGATAATAAAGCGCATTTAATAGCGCAAATAATGTGCAATAAATAACGTTTTGTATAAAGTAATGTGCAATATTACAAAATGTATAATATTGCAATAGTACAAAATAAATGAAATTTTGTAATAAATAATATATGTAAAAATTTTATTATTTTATATACAATATTTATTTATTATCATTTTTTAATTTGTCACAATTTTTGAACATTTTTTTAGTATGAATTCAAAATTTAGAAAATAATGTGTTTAAAAAACTGGAGGGAATGGCTAAAACATGGCGGACCAATCACAAGTGATACCCGTATGGCGTCACTCTGATTATAGGCTCTCTATTTCTGGTGTGTCTAATCGTGCCGTAGCGTGTCGTTGAAAAGCAGCGCATTCGACGCTATGTCGATGTGTGTCGCTTAAAAGCCTTGATGGAAAGCACCCACAGTGTGTAATAGGACTGCGGAATAGAGAATGCGTTATTGAAACAACCACTCAGCGCTATTCCGCATTGATGTTGCGAAATAGCGAGTGAGTCATTGTTCTTGTAATAAACCGTCATATTTTGAGAGGTTAAAATAATTTGATGTTGATTGATATAATGGAATTGCGTAATGTCGAGACGAATGAAGCAAAATGACAAAATCTGAGTGTATAAATATAGATAAAAAAAACAATGATGCATTACGTGCGATTTCAATGTGTTCTTTTCCGCACTTTTTTATCACATCAGTTTTGTATGCTATGTTCGCACGATGCGAAAAAATGATAGTAAATGCGTTAAAGCAGTTCAAAAAATTGTTGAGATTGTAAATATTAATTGTATAACATTAAACACTACAACAGTGATAATTGTTTTTACAATTTAAAAAATTATATTTCATTTTAATAAGTAAATTATTAACATAAAGTTAGTAATTTTCAAATTATATTTATGCTGGATACATCTTTGACATTATATGAACATAGCACACAAAACTTGCGTGATGGAAAAGTGCGGAAGAAGCGCTGATTGGTTACTTCAATAACGCATTCTGTATTCCGCAGTCCTATTCCGGACCGTGTGATTTCATCCTAAAAATGTCTGGATGACTCATAAATGTTTTTAATGGTACTTCATAACTCTTCATACGAAATACAAACGATTCCATATATAAACTTTTGAATTTAGATCCGGTACATGGTCCAAAAAAAAATGATTAATTGTAATTAATAAAATGTCTCACAAACCTTTTTATTTGAACTTCAAAACTCTTCATACGAAATACAAACGATTTAAAATGATAATTTTAACTGGAGGTTTTGTTACGTACATACGAACCAAGCGTCAATTTTGATGACGTGACCTATTTTGACGCTTAAAATGAGCGTCGAGCGCCTGCATGAAAAGATACCTTTAAAAGAACATACTTTAATTGACTTGCGTGCTGACAGATTTCTTAACCTGAATAGTCGTCTTTAATAATTAATATCTCGGTTCGCGAGGCAGAATGACATTTATTTCTGCCAGATTTCGTTTAATGTAAAAATGCGAATAAGCCTAATTTAATTGATTTTTAAGGTGCGAGAGGCTAAACTGATAATTATCATTAAATTAATCTGTAACAGTTTACAGAAATATAATCTGTACACTTAAATATATAAGACTTAGGACTACCGATTACCGACTCATTGTAGAATCAGCGTTATAAATATTATTTCTACTATTATTTCTACTATTGTTAATAATTAGAGTTACTCCGAAATGGAAGATACGAGCAAACAATATTTAAGCAATAATGAAGATCATAAGTACAGAATATAAACTATGTATTAATGAAATTCTAGCTATGGCTGCTATACGACATACTTTGCAAAGAGAAGTATTTACTCTTAGCGATGAAAAATTACTCAGCGTATGCTACGTTAGTAAAGCTTACAAGAAGAAAAAGATGAGTTTTCTGTGTCTGGCTACGACAACAGATACTCCAGGATCTCTTATATTGTATCAAGTAAAGAAGAATGATAAAAATGTTTATAAAAAGAAACAATCATGGCCTCTAAACGATATACAAATCATAGATGGTGTAAAAAATGATTCAATGGACATAGAGATGCATATTGACAAAGTTTACAAATGGTCATCCACTACTGTACAAGAAAGGCGAACGTTTATTAGTAATTTATATACTTATTCGTGTAGCTTAACTCAGAGGCCAGAATTTAAAAATATTCCTAAAGAGTGGCTGATTGATCCAACCGCATTGAAGGAAACTGATAGTATCACATTTACACCTGGTATGTCTTTATTGTTCAATTTAATGAGTTTGCGATTGCTAATGTCTTTTTTTATATAATTATATTCATAAGAAAATTTGTTAATGATTGGTTTTTCTATTTAATAATATAACAATTTTTAGATCTTTTGGCATCACCTATTAGTTCAGATTATCAACCCATTACTGAAAAAGAAGCTGCTGACTTAAAACAAATGATGGAAAATTGTGAATACGCTGTTTCCAACGCTGAGCTTTTTATGGAAACTCTTTCAAAAGATCTATCTATTCTTGATGGGGTAAAATAAATACTTTTTGTATAGAAAACTTATTGTAGAAATATAAGTAATACATATAATACATGAAAGAAATTTAAGTAGAAATTTAAGTATGCAAGTTAATATCGCAATATTAATAGTTTATTAAATTTTTCCTTAGGAAAATGTACATTCAGTCTTAGCATCAGAACAGAGAGTAACACAACTGATGAATAGTATAGACGCAGCAATAATCGAAGCTTCTATCGTAGAAACGCGATTAGCGGCATATGATGAAGCTTTAGGAAGAATAAGAGAAGTTATGGCTCGAGTTGGTCAAAAAAATCAAGCTATACATACAGCGAATAATAATGCTAAGCTTTTGTTGGATAAGTTAAATCTAGTAATTGTAAGTAAAGGAGAACAAAATATAATTATGAAATTAATTTTTTTATTATTAGGGTACTGATATTCAGATACGATCCTGGAGGCGCGCGCAGGGAACCGATGCATATGAGTGAGTTGGATGCTCACTGAAATAAGATAGCAATATTTCTCAGAAAGACCCGAAGCCCACCAATCTATCTGAAGACACGGTGTCTTAGCGCTAAACCAAGCGTAGCGATATCTATCTTAGTTAGCGGATAGCCTACTCAATGTAAATAGAGCACGGAGATTTTTTCTGTATTGATTTGAGATTGCATGAAAACGCTTTCCTTCAAGATGCCGAAATCTTTATAGGCAAAATTGGTCTCAATTGAAATTGATAAAAATATTTATGATGTTTTAAGAAAGCCGGACCAAATTTATTATAAGTGTCATTTTACCTACTTGTATAAGATAACTTTATATTCTGTAAATCGACACGAGTAAAGTAGTATAAACAAACAATATTTACATAGATCGAAATTATTAGCAGATTCTGTCTCCACAGCTATTGACACTGCAAAGGCAGTAATTTGCCAATAATTTTGATTTATACAAATGTTGTTTATGTTGTTTGTTATTTTGCTCGTGTCGATTTATAGAATATGAAGTTATATAAATAGAACAACGCTTACAATAAAGTCAGTCCGGCTTTGTAAAAACATAAATATTTTTGTCAATTTCAATTGAGGCCAATTTTTCTTCTAAAGATTTCAGCATTTTGAAGAAAAGCGTTCTCACTTGATCTCGAATTAATATAGAAAAATTCTCCGCGGTCCATTTACATTGAGTAGGCCGTGCACCAACCGAGATATATTCGGATAGAGTATAGTAGTACAGTCAGTAAGCTTCGAATCTCCTCAAGAAATGTTGCTATCTCATTTCAGTGAGCGACTCACTCGCACACAGCGGTTCTCCACACTCGCACCCCAGGATCATATTCGAACATCCGCACCATGATAGAATTAATAAGGTGAAACATTTCCGTGGATGCACGGTAGAAAAACGAATTTAGGTAATGTTTGATTGGTTGTTACAGTATAACCAGCGCTATTATATATAGCGATATTATATAGAATTATATAGAAAAGTGCATATTGGGGAACATTTGATTGGTTATTTCTAGTATTGTTATCATTATTATGTGCAATATTTCACCTTATTAAGAATTGACAGGAGAGACTATGGAAACCTCTAGTTGAAGACGAATTTCTTTATGCTCAAATTATGGCTAAAATACTGAATGAATCGCGTTTTAATTGTGATATTTGTAATGGTAAAATAAAAAATTAGAAAAGACTCTTGAAGGCTCGTACAGAGCGATGTTTTTTTAGAAAATAGACAAAATAAAAATTGTTCTGATATCTCCTGATGTGTACTATAGTGCAGTTCAGGTATACATAATTTTATTATTAAGAAATTTTCAAGAATCAATTTGCAAAATCCTGCTCTGTACAAGCTTCATAAAAAAAGAAGCCAAAAATGTTTTATGATGTAATATTACTTCTTGGAGATAAAATATCAGTATAAAAACAAGTATCTGCATTGTAAATAAGGAGTATACCATTTTATTCATTAAAATGTTTTTAAGAATGAAACTGCAAAATTTGATTCTTTAACAGGTTTTGTAGTTAAAATATAAACCAAAACGAGTTTCATATTAAAAAATATTTTTTCTACGAGATGATATATGGTAGAGTCTAATAGTGTGCAAATATGTAGCTGCACACATACAAATGAAGTGCAAATGAATTAGCTTGTCACTCCTGTCGATCCTTAATTCTATCATGATCCATACCTTACTTAATTATAAAATGATAGAAGCTTGAGATATCTGTATTGGGAGATATAATTCTAAATGTTCCTAAATATATGTTTGTAGATTGTTTTCTTATTAAATTATTGTTATGACTTTCTTTAAATCTAAGGATTTCAATTACAAATGCATTAAATAAATTTTATTTTTTAATAAATCGTTGTTTACATCACGATTTTCAAAATAATACTTCAATGTTGTTCATTTTTTAATTTTCTCTCTTTCTCTAAATAATATTTTCATAATTCAACTATATTAGATAGCCTTACTTTATATTAAAAATAATAGATTTTATTATATTATACGATAAATAACTTAAGGGGATCCTAAAGTGAAGCTCGAATTCTGACGAGGTCACCAGAAGTCGCTGTTTTACAGCATATCGACATATCTTTATATCATATATATTACCACATCAATATCTCACGCAACTGTGATACATGCAATTGCACGTTTGTGTCAATTTTCATATAATAAATTCGTCGCAATAAAGTGTCTATGTACAAGGGGAATACCAAGTAATGTCGGGGATTTTAATGCGCATTTTATAGGCTGTTCTTAAGCGAAAAAAAAAAAACGATACGTATCCGGTCGTTTTAGTCATTGGCCATAGTTTCGAAGAAATCGATTTTTTAAATAATTATTGTAATAATTTGAAAAACGTATTGTATAGAAAAATATCAATATCTTTATAAATTTATTTCATCGAATGTTAAGAATAAAATTACATCTAAATCATTCTGAATTTCGGATGATGATTTTGAACAGCAAGTACACCGCGCGCCAATCAAAATATTGCTCGCTTCAGTAAGCATTCGATTCGCTCGTGCGCGCAGCGATTCTCCGAACTAAAGAAGTATTTCATAAAATGATAGAAATGTTTATGATGAAATTGCATATGCTAATAGAGTGGAAAATGTGATTATTGATGCTGGAACAAAACAATATCTTTGTCGCTTTCAAAACAAAATATAATTGATTGGAATATAATTGTGGTCCAATTTTATACAACTAGCTGAAAAAGTAAAAATTTCGAAATTTTCTGAAAGAGCAGAGATTATTGAAAATAAAATTGCGGAATTTGTAGCAGACATTCGTAATTTATATAATACGTTTCAAATAAATTAATATATAAATATGGCAATTACTATTTTGGATAATAATTCATTAATTGTCAATTGTCAGAGTAATAAAGTGGTGATGAAATATTAGAATTAATCGTGTTAATATCTTCTTGTGTGATGCAGTCTTCCGCCAAAAGTCCACGCTTCATCTTCTTCGAAATCATTTCTGCCACAGTTTTTCGCAATTTTCTTTCCAATAATTCTCTGCTTTTTCAGAAAACTTGGAATTTTCTGCTTTTTCAGCTAGTTGTAATTTATATAAAATTTGAAGCCCCTACCACAAATTTTCAGCCCATTAGTTACATCTTATTTTGAAAGCGATAAAGATGTTGTTTTGCCCAGTATATCAATAATCACATTTTTCACTCTAATTAGTATATGTGTGATTTCATTATGAACATTTCTATTGTTTTCCATGCTAGTAAATTTTTTTATAGAAACACTTCTTCAGTTCGAAGAATTGCTGCGCGCGAGTGAGTCGAATGCTTACTGAAGTAAGCAACATTTCGACTGGAGCGCGGTCTACTTGCTACATTCAGAATCATCATTCAGATTCAGAATCATCCACCCAGATGTAATTTTATTCTTAACATTCGATAAAATAAAATAAAATTTATATAGATATATAAATTTATATTGATATTTTTCTACATAGTACGTTTTTTAAATTAACCAAATTATATTTGATAGGCTCTCGAAATTCAAACTATAATAAATATTAATTAACGGGCCATGAGAGCATACACAGCGCGGTATTTGAAGCGCAATACATAAAATATATTTATTATAATTTTATATTACTGTACTAACATTATATATTTGACTTCCACATGAATAATATTTTAAAATAATATGTCTATAATTTATTTCTATATATTGTATCATAATCGCATTGCGTTTTGAATTGTGATCTGCAAAGACGAAGGTTATCCAACGAAGAAAATTAATTAAGGCATTTCTCAATTAAAAAGTAGGGATAGGCTCATTCTCTGTTGAACGCAATGACCATCTTCAACATGTGCGGGGGGATTAGAATATTGGAAATTATATGGATTGCTGATGATGGTTTAAAATAAATCGAAATGTTCAAGAAATTGGTTATCAACAAGTACAGTAATGTAAAATTATAGTAAATATATTTTACGTATTGCGCTCCAAGTACCGCGCTGTGTATGCTCATTGTTTGTTAATTAATATTTATTATTGTTTTTTAAATTATTACAATAATTATTTAAAAAATCGATTTCTTCGAAACTATGGACCAATGGTTGAAACGGCCGGACACGTTCTTTCGTTTTTTTTTTCGCTCCAGAACTGTCTATAAAAAACGCATCAAAATCTCCTACACTGTCACCTGTTCCCCTTGTAAATCTAATTCCAAGAATTTGATGTTGTTTGTTCATGCGAATTTGTGTCTGTGGATCACAATTTCATAAGTCATATTGCAAAGCTTTTATATCAAGCAAATGTTATGATATTAACTGTTCTAACGTCATATGGACTAAGAAATGAACTAATAAAGATTTCAATTTAAACAGTTTTTTTTGTCCTCGACATAAACTTCACCTCACAGACACTTATTAATGCATACGCTTTATCCTGGAAAATGATTTTCAAACATTTATAAACTAGGGAAAAAGTAATTGTTATACAAAAATTATTGCGTTTAGTCGGTAATACAGACGACTTTTAGGATCCTCTCAAGATTTAAATATTAGGTGTAGTAAAAAGAAATCCATTATTTTTCCAATAGATGATTTTAGTAATCTGTATGTCGTCTACGCGTGATACAGATTACTAAAGTCATCTATTGGAAAAATAATGGATTTCTTTTTACTACACCTAATATATGTAAAATATCTCTACATTAATTTGATAAAGAAACATTTATAAAAGATATGGCATAACTTTTTAATCAGAATTTTCTATCAGATCTCATTTTAGTTTGTTGAAAAATACGAACCTATATAATTTTTTTCTTTTTAAGTTGCAATTAGATATTCCTGCAACGTACCAACATACCTTGAATGAAGCCGAACTTCCAGGCGAAAGAGAAGAGCTTGGCCTTGCTGGTGTAGCCCTCTTAAAAGCTATCACAGCACCTCTTCCACCGGGCTTAGACAAACTAAGTGCTGTTACTGAACAAAAAAGGCGATTGGATAAGCTTAAAGCAAAATTCTCAGTCATTGTTGCTAGACATTTAAACAATCTTTTTATACACTTGGTAATTTCATAATTGTTTTTAATATTTCATCTCTTTTTTTAAAAATAATATTGGATTGGAGAAAAAAATTCTGCGGAATTTTGTTAGCTCAAAATTATATACAGAATGTATTTGTTGCGAAATTTTCGTCTATCTGGTGAGAAAGTTTAAAGTTTTTCTTAAAATATGTCTTGAAAACTAACGTGGTTCTAATATTAAAACATATAAAAAGTAAGAGCATAAAAACGTTTAATGTTTTAATTAATGTAATAATAATTAAATATCACAAATTATAACTTGTGCTGTGGTTTTTTATGCTCTTATTTTTTATATGTTTTTCTTAAAAGTTTGTTTTTAGAAAATGTTCCTATGATTTTTTGTTATCGAGTTATACGCGCATTAAATAAAAGAGCATTCTGCTTTTGATCGCTCATAACTCCATTAAAAATCATCGTATCATAATTAATAAAACATTCTTGAAGTTGAAACGTTGCTCTATCAAGTGATGTAACTGCTAATTTTTCTTTAAATAGAATATATGTATAGGTGCTTAAGATAAATCCAGATATAAATTGAATTTTCCATTAAATATGACTTTAGTGGATGACTGTTGGTAAGTCACTGACGCTCAGTAAGTCAGATGTCAGGAACGTGTATAACTTCAAAATGTCAGAATTAATGAGATCAAGTGCGGAATACAAAGAGCGGTGATAATTGAAGCGCTTCGCGCTGGATGTTCGCCGACCGAAATTATTCGGTTTTTCGGATACCTGTGATCGACTGTTTACGACATCGCGCAAAAATAGAAGTGCAGATGCGAAGAAGTCCGAAGAAAGTTCTGCTAACCCAGCGAGGCAGAGTCTGGATCAGATTCCAGAGAGAAGATTGCAAGGACATCGACTGTCATTCAAAATGTTACGCTCGTCGTGAGTTATTCGCTATGCACAACCGAATTGTCAACCCGAGTGAACATGCACGCTCAAATCGCGGAAACAACACGTAAATTATAAAAAGGCTCTTTATTAACACTCGCACAAAGGCAACAGCTCATAAGTTACAGCGAATAATGTTTTAAAGGAAACGGATACATTGACAGTTCAAAACCCGATCCAACTCTAACGGCGTCTCCTTGGAGCAACCACCTGTCAATTCTTCTCACTCGTGATACGATTCAGCGCGTAGAAAATCGAAGCAGCGCGGATATAACACTGCTCCCTCTTTCCTTGTCGTTCCGACAATCATAACTTCAACGTCCAACAAATATTTCCAAACAGCTTCACGCTTACTCTGCGCTGTTGCACAGATTACCGAGCCCCCGTCTCATGATCACCGCCTATCTCCCCTACCGGGAGGCTTCCAAACAAGACTTCTTTCGATTGCTTTACCAGAGCCACCAGAGCTCTCTAGACTCCTTTTGACTCTTTCCTGGACACCTTGAGTCCTTGATTCTTTTTTTGGACAGAGGATGGGGAATTTAGTTTTTACCGCGGTAAAAACCTCTGCCTCCAATCCCTGCCTCAGCATTTATCCTCCGTTCCGCGGGAAAAACCACTGCTCAAAAGCGAGGCGGACTTCTAAAAAAAAAATATTTCTCCTAAATAAAGATTATGCGTTTCGCGGGTTTCCTCCGTGTCCAGATCCATTCTTGGAATGTCAACGTTTCGTGAACAGTCCACTTCATCAGAGCGGGGAGCAACCTGATACTGAGCTGTTCCTCCGAGCCGTTCCTTTTATATTACACTTTTATATTACTACTTGTTGGAGTAGTAGGGAGAAAGAAGAGAATTGTGTGGTTGGGGGGGGGAGAGGTGAGGAAATAGGTCGGTCTTCAATAACCGGGAGAATGGTTTTTCATATTTTATTTATGTTGTAGCCATTATCTCTATTTAGATAGGGTATTTTTGTATCTCTATGGCTTTTTTTTACTTTCTTAACAACATTACGTCATATTTTCTTGGAAAGTATGACGTAAACAACATTACGTCATACTTTCCAAGAAAATATGACGTAATGTTGTTAAGAAAGTAAAAAAAAGCCATAGAGATACAAAAACATCCTAAAAATCTAAATAGATATAATGGCTACAACATAAATAAAATATGGAAAACTATTTTCCCAGTTATTGAAGACTGATCAATTTCCACTACCTCTCTCTCTCCCTCCTAATCATAATTCTCTTCTTTCTTTTTCCCCACTACTCCAACAAGCGTAATATAAAAGGAACGGCCCGGAGGAATAGCTCAGTATCAGGCTGATCTTCGCTCTGATAAAGTGGACTGCAAGATTCATGAAACATTAGCATTCCAAGAAGGGATCTGGACATGGAGGAAATTCGCGAAACACATAATCTTTATGAAAGCATCCGTGGAAGCCTCAAGAATACATTTCTCCTAAAGTTTTTTTTTTCATTTATTATTTTCTTATGTGTCAATCCCGACCTCTCTTCTACTGCCGCCAGAATCGCAGAACGAAATCTCTCTCTCCATGATGTGCGAATGAGCTCGAATCTTATACTAGTACTGAACTCTATGAGTAAACGCAGTAATTAGTTTATGCATAAATAGCTTACCTAATTCTTAAATACTTTGAATATTCTTTCTTAAAAGAAATTCTTAAATACTCTTTTTTTTATGTACGGGCTCCGGAAGACCTAACCTAACTTTCTTCTAATTGTCTCTCCGCATCAGGAGCCAACCTGTCCGTATGAACCACTTTTCTCCTATGTCTAGATGTTCTACGGATACCAAAGACTACGTCACTCAGCTTGTTGACTATAGTGAAAGGCCCTTCCTAGTTACTCTGTAGCTTAAGATTCCTACCCTTTTTTTTACGAGGATTAAAAAACCAAACTTTCTGTCCTTCACGAAACTGTATCTGTTTAGCCTTCTGATCGTACCAGACCTTCATGCGTTCGGATCTAATTTTCATCCGGTCATGAATTTGACTGTGAATCTGCTTAAGTTTTTCCCTTACTTTCCAATGTATCCTCCTATCGACCCTTTTTCCTCTATCTCCAGTGGATTTCGTCTTAACAAACTACGAGTAACCTGAGGCGTCTCGACCGAAACATACTTCAGCGGGGGACACTGGCTGCCTCATGTCTCGAAGACCTATAAAAACAATAAAAACATTGAGATCCAACGATCCAATCCTGTTGATTTCCGGAAACGAACTTCGTTAAATAGCCCATAATCGTCTGTTGCTGACGCTCTCAAAAAAGGAGAAACCATCACGAAGGAAGTTTATCTCTGGATTCTGAAGACTGTAGTGAAGCCACGATGGAAACTACAGCCTTCGGAAGGCTGTACATTTTTTAACAAGACGGCGCACAAGCTCACACAAACCATTTAGTGCAAAATTGGTTTTTTAACACCGTGAAACGCGTTTTGGTCCAAAGAATTCTATCCTTCCAGATTTAAACCTCCTAGATTTCCTTTGAGGCGTTATTGAAAGGATGTCTAAGTCCAGGTACCCCAATGTGGCAACTCTTCAAACTGTGGCAACTCCACTATTGAGGCAGTGATATATGAATTTAAACAAGAAGCAGTTAAAGAGAGCGTACTCGCGTTTTAGATAAAGGATTGAGGCAGTGATCGCAGTAAATGAGGGTTATATTGAGTAATAGAACTCAGAGAAGATTCAAGCGACGTACAAAACAATGTTTGTGTATTTTCAAGTTTTTTCCGAATAAAATGACGATTTTAATAAACTGTTTGTTTTGTACAGATTTAGCTGACGCACCATATACATTTGAGCTAAAAATGTGATATTACTGTTCCTTTTTCATTGCGCATAAGGATAGTAATATCAATTTTTTTATTTCTATTTATTTATTTAAAAAATTAGTATGATACTATTCGATAAATTAACGTTTCAGCTTTAAGAATCTATTTTTTAATTGCAGATGATTGTACGATGATTTTTAATCGAGTTTAATGAGCAATCAAAATCAGAATGCTCCTTTTTATTTAACTCAAAAACAAAAAATTGTAAAAACATTTTAAAAAACAATTTTGTAAGGAAAACTCCAAACTTTCACGATGTAGATAGTCGAAAATTTTCGCAATTTTTTTTTGGCACGTAACAGATCCACAAAGTGAGAAATAAAAGTTTCCTTTTCTTTAACTCGTTTTCTATATACCGGGTGTTCCAGACCACCCGTACATCCCTTTTATCATCGCAGGGTAAGATCTAATCATGAAAGTGTTAAGACAAAAGTTATAGGGTTTAAAAAAGATCTATTCAAACTGATCTTATCAGTTTGATTTTAGGTCGCGCTAAGGTCAGGTCACGTCGATTTTTTAAAATGAAACACCCAATTTTTTATTCCAATATCTAATGGCTGATATCGAGAACTGATCTTTTCAAAATATTAATAAAATTATTTTTTATTGAGTACTTTTCGAGTTATAAGGCTTGAAAATTACAGTACCGCCAGCATTAGAATTACACAAGATGTTTGATTGACGGCCTAAAACCTCTTGAATATTGTTCAGGATTATATTTAGAATAACAAAATATATAGATACATATATATATTAAAAAATTGAAAAAAATATTTATAAATATATATAATATGATAGAGAACGCCAATGAACGATCAAAAATTTTAGATGTTTTAAATAATATGATACATATTCTTTGTTATTTAAGATATGATTGCGCGCCGAAACGTTCCGACATTCGCGTATATGAAATTAATTTATCTCAAATGTGACTATACGCCAAAACGTTCAGACTTTCAACACATTCAATCTGAGACGCTAGTAATCCTCCCTAAATTAAGTTAAAATAACTGCAAAGAATTTCAACAACGAAGGGGCTTAAGTTAGCGCGAAAAACAGTGCGAAATTTAAATTATATAAATTTAAATTATTTATACAGTTATAGTTTTAATTTGTGACAATAAAGAATTTCTTGTAATTTTAAGTTTGAACAATTTTGTTACAGTGGAGTTGAAGAATTTACAATTCTTTCCATCCGATCAAGGAACTGGTGTGAATGTAACGAAAATTATTTTTGTCTTCGTCCTTGCATCATTGTAGCAAGAATAAGAAACGACAAAACAGAGATCGATTGCGTATCATCGCTGAATATTCTCACTTCTCGCACTTTCATCTCATGTAAAAAAATACGCGCGATTGGCTATGAGCATAGTGAAAATACAATATCCCTCACGAGAGCAAAAATCACAAATGTGAATGCGAAATGCAAGTGATACATAATCAAAGTGATACATAACTTTTGTTGTGACGCACGTAAGCACACATGTATATGTATAATTTATAACAGAATATAATTTATTTCAACATTAGGATATTTATGAACCGTATATTATTCAAATAATTAACATAATAAAATTACCTATATGATCAAGTGGATCTTAGTGTCCAATAATATTTTTAAGTGAATTTTATAATATCTTACAATTTCATAATTTTCGTTTGGACTGGAAATTTTAAAATTTACGCAAAAAATATTATAAAACATGAAGATTTGCTTTGACCATCTCATTATCTTAGTTATTTAAATAATTTATATATTTATATACTTAATATATTTATATACTAATCTATATAATTTTCTAAATGTATTGTCTGAGATTTTAAGTAGATCTTGAATATCCCGTAATAGTCTTCTTATTAAATTCAAATGTCTTGCGAATTTTATTATTTTTGTTGTCATTTTCCTCTATACAAAGCATAAAAATAATTTCCATTACTGGAAATCAATAATCTATAAATAGAATGGCTTTTAATATTATAAATTTCAACTAATTTTGACCAATCTCGATACGCTTTAACACCATTTGATATAATTTGACATAGAATTTCTTGTCGAGTAATGTCACGTGAGAAATGTCGCATTTCCACTATGATGAAAACTACCCAATCAAGTGAGAGCTCACTTTTATCATTTATACTAGGTTTCGAGATACACAATCGATCCCCAGATGATGATCACATAATGTAACATAGCTTATTATATTGATAAATCCGTTTTACCGCTTTTGTATATTATACTGAAGATGGCTCGAATTTGAGCCAAAACATATGTTTTATGTAAACATTGACTAAGAATATTACAATAAATAATTTAAATTTATAGAATTTAAATTGCGCACTGTTTTCCGCGCTGACTCTTTAAGCCCGTTTGTTGTTGAACTTTTATTTTGATTTCGAGGAGTCCGTTAATTGTTTGTAAAAAAACCTTATTGCGAAAAATATTACCTCAGCCAGGATTCAAACCTGGGACCTCTCAACTTTCCAGGGCGAGTATCTTAGCCAACTCGACACTAAAGCTTCAGAAATATTCTTCGCAATACTGATAGTGAGAAAACGGCAGCATGTTTTAAAATTAACAAATGACCGTGTAAATGAGAACATAAATATGTATGATAAAGAACGCTAATGAATGGTTAAAGATTTTAGACGTCAAATAATACGATATATATGTTCTTTGTTGAATCGAAATATTTAAGATATGGTCGCGCGCCGAAACGTTCGGACATTCGCTTATATGAAATTAATTTATCTCAGATGTGACTGTGTGTCGAAACATTCGGACTTTCAACACATTCAATATACAAGGTGTCTCAGAACTCGCGTACCGCCCTTACCATCGCATTCTTCGTGAAGTTCTAAAACGAAAAAATTTTTTAATGCTCATGTGAAATAAATAACATTCTTTCATTAAAAAACGCTACGAATTAATTCCAACACCTAATATATATACCTACAGTAAATGAGAATAAATTAAAATGAATAGAAATTCATTTCGATATTTCCGAATTTGCATTTCTGATTTTTCAAATCCATTTGAATCCATGAATACATGTAAATTCAACACGGTGAATAGTTATTTCGTATTTTAATTCATGAATACATTCATATTTAACATGATGAATAGCGCATTTTGTATTTTAATTCATTTCAATCAAAAAATAATGTAATACGAACAGAAATTATTCAAATTCAACATGAATAACACATTTCGTATCCATTTCTATCCATTTGAGTCCAAAAATACTTATGTTGTAAATAAGCGCGCGCCATGAATACATCCTAGTTCAAAATTATAAATAAGAACAGTGTTGTTTGAATTCATTTCAATTAAAAAAAAAAATCAACATAATTTATAAATTGTGAATACATCATAGTTTAAAATTATGCAAGTACACACTTTTATTCAAATAAAAAAAGTTATGACGGAAATATGTAAGTTATGAATTTATATCCGAACATAATATTCAATAAGAATATTCCTATTTCGATCGAAATGAATAAAAAAATACCGTTATATTCATAAAGAATTATAAATGTTATTGTAAAATCAAAAGAATATTTATAGGAAATTTATTTTCAAGTCGTTTTATCCATTTCATGAACAGAAATCAATTTATGCCGTCAGATATCGATCTATTTCATCAATCCAGCTCCGAGCTCTAAACCACGAACATAAATTAAAATAAATTGCAATTTTTAATTAATTTCAATCCATTCTCGTTTTTATTTTATATATGTGTGTGTGTGTGTGTGTGTGTGTGTGTGTGTGTGTGTGTGTGTGTGTGTGTGTGTGTGTGTGTAATATCATAACAAGAATATTTTTATCAATTTCTAATCAAATTTTAGGGTAACGATATTGGAGATACATCTACTTCCATGACGGATTTAATATTACCGGCTCATCAAGGAGTTCATAACGAGCTCGTACCATATACTGAATTGATGCAGCTGTTAAGAGCATTAGACAATAAAGCCTTTGTACAGTTAACTAAGGTCTATACTGATACTATGAGTAAATTGTACAAGAGAGATCTGAAGCGCTTTTTCGAGGAAGCTAAAAATAAGCTCATTAACAAACGTCTACAAGGTAGAACAATAGAAGATTTTCTGCAGTAGAATTTCAATTAATAAATAAACAATAAATGAAATGATGAGCATTTAAAAGCCTTAATAGTTAGATTACAATTATTTTAACACTCTTCTACATATATCATTCTCCTATTATATATTAATAAGAAGGTACGTTTTAAGTAAACACATCGAGGTCTAGTGGTCAAAAGGGTGAAGATTTGCTTAATCCGGCGCCTATCTGTTTGCTGAGTGGTGAAATATGGACTCCAATGGACGAAGGAAATCTTTTAGATTCAGTCCTCAATTGTGTACTTTCGCAGATGCAGCCAGTATGTCTCGCCGAACAAGGTTTCTGTGTCTCATTTCTTCAATTGGATTCTGTTCTGTCGCCCTCCAAAGTAAGTACATTGGTAAATTTTTATTACAATTTTTTATAACTATGAATGTTTGTTGCTTTGTGCAGAGTAGCGAGATGGAAGAAGTAGAGAACGTTAACAACGGTGCAGCAAGTCCTGGGTCGGTAACTTCGACGGCAAGCAAACGACTGGAGCGTCAGGTAAACGAAGATGTTCGTGCGACTATGGCCGCGATATTCCCGTCATTGGAAACAGAATTGAACAACTTTATCAGTTTTCTGGACAAAATTGACAGCTTGTGAGTTGATCTTTGAAAATAATGATTTCTAAGGTTGCCAACAGACCTGGAAAGTCATGAAAATATAAATTGATTAGGGAAAACCCGGAAAAGTCATGAAAAATATGAAACAACCTGGAATTTCAGTTTATTGATTAAATTGCTCTATTTAATTTGTAATATTCCTACTTCAGTTTAAGACTATCAAATAGTTGGTGCACAGTTTGCTTGAACTAGAAATTGCAAAAATTTATACAAGAATAATATTAGACATTAATGATGATACGACCAAATTCACTCGTTTGTGTTGAACATTTCTCGGTTCATTTTAACTTAATAAAATTTAAGATTACATATTTCATATTGGTCATGAAAAATTCTCCACTATGTATCTTGAAAAGTAAAGAATTTCAAAATTCATTTTCTGTGGCAACCCTGGACTTCTGCATTTAAAATTATCCATTTTAAATAAAGGTTTCAATTATTATAATCTCTTTAATATACTCTTGTGTACACATTCCCACACCCCCCCCCCACACACACACACACACACACACACAGGGTGTCTCATAAATTTTTGCCAAGCGCTTTTGTGTAGATAGAGCGAACTAAATTGAGTCGAAAAGTCCTCTTTCATTTTGCAATTTTCGCAATGGTTAAGGGGATCCTAAAGAAGCTCGAACTCCGACGAAGTCACGTTACTAGAGGTCGCTGTTTTTCCAGCGCATGGTGAAAGGGATAACATAGTGTGTGCAATTTGCAAGCATCTCTTTCTCTGAATCTTCGCTGTCTCTGTCTATGAATGTCGATCAGAGACCAAGGCTGCCAACTGTGAAACGCTAAACATGAGGCGATATTCCGTTTTTATTTTAAAACTGTCTTAAATAATGCTCTAAGATGCTAACACAGTTTTCGGATTGATTTATAACATTTTAAGACTATACTTAAGACAGTCTTGAATGTAAGAATCGACTATGAATACCGACCTGCTTCACGTTGTGAAATTTATGTTTCTTTTTATAGAAAGAGAAACATAAAATGTGTTCTCTTTCTATAGAAAGAGAAACATAAAGTATATTAAACAAGGAAAGATTCAATACCAATTTCACGACGCCAAACAGACCAGTATTCATAGTCATTCTTGCATTTAAAATTGTCTTAAGTACAATCTTAAGATGTCATAAGTCAATCTCAGGACTGTATTAGCATCTTAAGAAACATTATTTAAGATAGTTTTAAAATAAAAACGGATTATGAATATCGCCCTATGTTTACACAATTGACAGTCTCTTAGTTTCTTATCGACATTCATAGACAGAGATAGTGGAGATTCAGAGAGAGATGCTTGCAAATTGCACATACCATATTATCTCTTTCACCATGAACGCATCGACATATTTTTATGTACTACCACACCAATATCTCACACAACCTATGATATACGCAGTCACACGTTCGTGTCAATTTTCGTATAACAAATTCGTCGCGATAAAGTCTAGATTTTATTCTAACAACTCGACGTTATTTTTTCGTGCAAACTACATGTTTATTACGTGGATTATTTTTTCTTAAGTGCAGATTGCAAAATTTTTGTATCAAGCAAATGTTGTTACGACTTAACAGCTTGAGACATGTTATACTAAGAAATAGTAAAAAATATCAATTTTGAAATTTTTGATCGTTCTCGATCATAAACTCCATTTCACACGTATTAATGCGTATACTTTAATTCTGAAAAGAATTTTCGAATCTGTGAAAGGAAAAAAAAGGATTTGTTATCCAAAAATTACATGATTTAGTACATACATTCGATAATACAGACGGCTTTAGGATCCTTTTAACTATTGCGAAAATTGCAAAATGGTAAAGGACATTTCGATTCAATTTAGTCCGCTCTACACAAAAATACTTGGCAAAAACTTACTCAGGGATACCTTGTATACAGGGTGCATCACCAAAATCCGGACAAATTTCAATTTAAATTTTCCATTATATTGTGCCTCCGCCAGAGATTGTTGTTGGCGTATGAGAAAGCCTGATGTTTCTAATAAATAGTCATATTCTCAAAATGAGCGCGATGTTGAAACCAAATGCGGAGTATAATTGAAGAGTCGCGATCATCGTAGATCTTTGCGCTGGGCGCTCAGCAACGGAAATAATTCGGTTCTTTGGATACCCGAGATCAATCGTTTATGACGTTGTGGCAAAATATACGGTTTTAGAACAGTCCAACGAAGGTTCCAGTATACCAGTGAGGAAGAGTCACTCGAAAGAACACACTGTGAGGACTCCCAGACCTCAAGTGTTGATTTCGGATGACCTAGACAATCGTTGCGCGTTCTGATGGATGTAATGAAGCCGTGGATGGAAACTGTGGCGTCCGGAAAGCCATATGTTTTTTAGCAGGATGGTGTACCGGCTCATACGAGTCATTTGATTCAAAATTGGATTTCAGACAACGTCGATATGTTTTGGTCCAAGGAATTTTGGCCTCCCAACAGCCCAGATTTAAATCCCTTGGACTACTACATATGGAGCGTAGTTGAAAGGATCACAAACAAGTCTCGGCATCCCAATGTGACGTCATTAAAAACCGCTATTACAGCGTGCGTGCGAACGCTTCAGACCGAGAATAGAAGCTGTCATTTAAGTTAATGAGGAATATATCGAATAATTGTGCTCTATAGGGATCCTTCAAATGCCATGTAAAAGGATTTTTTGTAATATTTAATTTTTCATTAAAAACATTTTGTTTAAAGAAATTGTTCGATTTGTCCGGATTTTGGTGACGCACCCTGTATATATATGTCTACGTATATGTTTGTATGCACTTGTGTGTATACTATTTACAGTTGGTGCATGTACGTATTAGTGCGTTTATCACAGCATGTCATGTCCGCTCAAGATACCGGCTCGTTTTTATCGATGACATTTGCATCCTCTCTGATCCACGTAAAACGAGCATTTGATAAATTCATGCAAGCGCAATTACAGTCCATATTGTGCGATACAAAAGTTAATCGTCGACACAAATGTGGTATATTACCATACATAGAAAACTTCGGACCATTTGCGAGAACCGCGGAGAAGATTTTCCGCAATTCTGATAGAAAGGTTGATCTCGAGAAATGGTACACGAAGCTTGTGAGTACTATGTTCGAGGCTATTGTTATTCACAGTCGAGAACATCATAAGACGCCTCAGGAAGTAATAAAAATGGGTAATTAGAAATTATAGTACATAATAAAATTATCTAATTTCAATTATTAATAATTATTGCACTTAATATGTCATACTTTTAGAAAATTTTCATCATCTCTATGATCTTCTCTCACAACTAAAAATTTCGATTTTGGACCACGAGCGGAAAGAAGCCAAACAAAAATATCAAGATGCGCTTCGCGCTTATGTTACGCAATATTTTGGACGACCTCTTGAAAAACTTAATGTAAATTGCCATATAAAAATACTTCACTGTAATTATAAGAATATTATTTAGGAATGTTTATTTTTCAGCTTTTTTTCGAAGGCGTACAAGCCAAGGTAGGCGCCGGTGTAAAAGAATCTGAAGTCAGTTATCAGATGGCCTTTAGCAAGCAAGAATTGCGACGCGTAGTGAAGGAATATCCGGCGAGAGAAGTTAAGAAAGGTTTGGAGAATTTGTATCGAAAAGTTGAAAAGCATCTATGTGAAGAGGAGAATTTGTTACAAGTAAGTAGAATATGTGAGAAATGATATTTTTGATGATTTAACGATAATTACAAGTCCTTATAAACATGAAATAATCCTTAAAAGCAAGAAAATTATTTTCTCGTCTTTATCTACTTTTTATATACTGCTAAATTCTTAATTTCCAGGTTGTTTGGCGCGAGATGCAAAATGAATTTATCGCGCAGTATAGAAACATTGAAGAACTAATACAACGCTGTTATCCAGACAGCAATGTAACACTCGAGTTTACCATACAGAATATTTTAGAATTTTTCTCGGAAATAGCGCGATCTCATTAAATCAAAATCTAATTTTCTCTTCACTATTACTCTATTTGACTAGTATTACTATAACATATTATATGAATTCTAATATCTATTGATATAAGAATAATTAGAGATACACTGGATCTTAAAATTATCGGATATCCGGCGTCAAATTATTTTCGGATGTATGATATTCGGATATCTTGCCGGATATCTGAAAAATGGCTTTCAAAAAGAAGAGCAGTAAGTAGGGAAATATAGCGATAATAATTTTATTTATCTTCCCAATGTGAAAATAAAAAGAGAAAAGAGAAAAGAGAAAGGAACTGTGCATGAAATTCAACTAAAATAAAATGACGCAAGCAATCAATATAAAAATCTCAACCGGATACCGGATATTTCCCGGATATCCGATACATCTTGAATAATAATTATAAATTTATATAGAGTTGTAATATAACTGTGTGCGTGCGTGCGTGTATACAGGATGTTTATAAAGTCTGTTACCACCCCTATATTTTAGAACCAGTTCAAAATTGTGAAAAACTATGAAATACATGTTCGATCATTTCGTTACTCTTTTAAAGGGATCGAGGAGGTTGCCCTTCTCCAAGGTGGCTTCAACTTAAAAATTTTAAATGGAAATCTCGCTATTGTAACGTATTATTTGAAAGGGCATAAAAAAAGAAAGTTTTTGGTTCAATGCAGAGATTGATATATTGACCTGTTCGGGAATTATCAAAGTTTGAAAAATTCTATTTGTTTTTATTTTCAATATGTATTGTATTTATTATTTGCAATAATTGTTCAAGATGGGCACTGTTCACTTTTTGACAATAAAATAATGAATCCATAGTGAAGAGTAACTGAGATCCAAATTGCAAAACTCTAAATTAACTGCGCATCCAAAGTGAACTGCCGATATCCAAAGCATTTTCGGCCAATTTACACTATGTATTGTTTTTCGCTGTGCGTAAGGTATGTGTTCGCGAAAATGTTATTGTATTTGGATTCTTATAATGCGCTCCGAATCACAACGGATTATAGTAGTTTGTAAAGACATCTTTTTTTTTATTACTCCCTAGTGTTTTGCACTGTTCTAAATTTAGGATATTCAACAAAAGAATTGGCTTAAATTAATGGTATGCAGGAGAAGTGTCTATTAATATTTCTTGAATCAATACCGTTATATACAGTAGAATCTCTCTAAATTTGGCCCCATGGAACGATAAGAGTGGAATACCAAAATTATAGAATACCCTCTCTATAGCACGAGTTTACCAATTACCACGTACTTGCGCGAATGCAGTTGCGCACGTTATCTATCAAAGTGTACTATAGTGTACAGACGGTGACAGATATGCCTTAACACTGAAATTATACGAATATTGGGATATTCAGAGCACGCTCTCCCAGTTCTCCGTCTCTAGATATTCGTACATATACATCATCTAGAGATGGAGAGCGTGCTCTAAATATGTTCTAATATTCGAATAATTTTAGGCGTTAAGGCATATCTGTCATCGTCTATACATAATCTTAATAGAACAAATCATATGTATCACATATTACGTATCACAAAACAATACATTACACAAATAGTTATACATAACCTGCATGAATTATATGCATTGCATACACTGTGAGAACCTAGTACGAATAGGTGCAGATTAGAATAGATCAGAATTTACAGTGATAGAAAGGGAATACGGACGTCGAGCTGTGAGCAACATCTAAAGGACAGAAATATCTTTTTATCCTCTTCTATCCTCTTTTGGCACACACGCAGAAAGAAGAAAACTCACTGAGCAGAACAGAAATATACAATACCTATAAGAGATGGAAAATAGAGCGTGAATGAGGCAAAACCGGAAACACATCGAAACACGAGCGCATTTTGTGAAGTGTAAAACTGAAATTTTATGTACATATAATAATGGATGCGTGCAGCAAAATCATTTTATGAATGTCTGCTGAAATAAGATCATTCTTCTAGATCTTAAAATATAATTTAATCAGCGCGAAGAAAACTTCCAACAATTGCGAAGTAAATATTTTGCTGAATACAGAGGAAGAGAGCCAATGAGATTTTATGAATAAATTAAAGGATAACAACAGAGATAAATACATAAATAGAAATAAAATTTATTTAAAAATAAATAGTATAAAAATGAATGAGCTTAAAAATAAGATTTGAGTATTAATTACCTTTTCAAAAGTATATTTAATTTTTTGTTAGATAAATAAGTATTTTATTATAGTGTATATATAATTTGTCAATTTAAATTCAAATATCAGTGACAACAGAATTACATAATAATGCAAAGTAATAAATCAATATACAATTACATTTTCTTTCTATCTTCATTTTCGCCCTCTTTTTCATTTTCATACATCGGTGTTTCAAAAAAATCAAAATTAAACAAAGAAATTTGTGCATAAGTAAATACACACACACACACACACACACACACATATACGCACACACAGAGCATATATAGGTCATGCCGCACACTACGGAAAATCCGAAGTAAATAGCGAAAGGAACAAAGACTTTGGTCCGTTTAGTCATCGCGTCGCCGAGCGTATATCAATCTCCGGCGTTCTCTCATCGCGTCCACGATAGATACACGTTATTGACACCGCGATTCAGTTGGCGCCATAATTCGTTTGATCTCGCGGCTGTTGTCTCAGATCGCCAATCGGGATTCGAGTTCGGGCATTTTCGGCGATCGGTGAAGGAAGTGGAAATCGTGGAAGTTCGACGAGACCAGTCAGTCAAAAATCGACCACAGTGCCGAATGTTTCGAGCTCGCTCGCGAATTTAATCTAAGTACGTTACGAATCTAAATGTGTTACGAAAAGATAGCTCAGGCAATTACACTCAAGGCGTTGCTACAGTAGCTCAAGATGTTTGCCCCAGGCGTAGCTACCGCGTGGCTCAGGATATTACTCCCACAGCGTCGCCACGAATCCGGGCATCTGTCCTTTAAACGTTCCGAGTGTAATTCGTTCGTAAAAAACGTAAATTATGAATATTTTTCATAACAAGATTTTATTAAGCGGTACTAAGCTTTGGTATTGCAAGATTGTTTCTTTTCATATTCGATATACTGAGGAGGATATTGTAACACTGCACATAAAACTTGTAAGTACAGAAACTCGAGTGTATTAATGAATACGCGATTATAAGTGCGCGCGTTATGAAAAATGGATTGTACCGAAACGGAGATAAATATACGTTTAAACGACATCTTATCTATTGTGGTGTCATCTCAATATTCCTGACGCGTCCTGACGCGAAAATTAAAACTACGGTGCAACCACGAAAGTGCTTGTGCCGATATACACAACATTATGGTGCCTCCTGTGAGGTATTCTTCACACACACACACGCAAACAAAGACGAGATTATGTTATATGGATCAAGGTCGGCCTGCTTTATATCCAGGACGGCCTGCTCCATACGGTTAAAACGGATTTCCAATAGCGGTGCGGCCAAGTAAATGTAAGGATGCGATTACATGGAGTGCAGTACGCGGTATAGTAACTAATAGTAACTAACTAGGCAACTAAGAAACCGCGTATCACGTCCCACCTATTTCTTTCGCTAATATTACATGAAGCGCGGTTTGCGGCATGGGCTAGTAACAAACTCACATTACTATACACTGTTATGAACTTTTTAATTGAATTAATTGATTTAAACGTAATTATTAACTAAATCTGTTTAAAAAATAAGAGTATCGATAAAGTGTGCATAAAATTAAGTTAATATATTTTAAAAAATTCATACCAATATAAGTTTGTCATTAGCCCGCAAACTGCGCGTAAACCACACTCCATATAATATCAGCGAAAGAAATAGGCAATGCGTGATACGCGGTTTTCTAGTTAGTTACTATTAGTTACTGTACCGCGTATCGTGCATATTCTATTCTATTCTTCGAGTTGGCCCTCGCCACTGATAAACGGCGGCGACTAAAGCCAGACCGGAGATCAGAGCCGAAACCTGAAACAGCCAGAGGGAACCCTCTGGAGGGAGGTGAGGGGATTAAACCCCCCTCACCCCTGGATTCGCGGACAAAACTTTTAGATTCAACGATTTCAGGCATTGATCAGTCGACACAAGGTGTCCTTGAGGAGGATCCTTCAGCACACAATGGATATCGATAGGAGAGAATGGGAAGTGCTTTTTGAGGTAGACTCGGAATCTAGCGGATCTACCTATGCATTCAACGCAATAAAAAATAATATGATTAATGTCTTACCTGTAATACCCGCAGAAACATGCGGGCGAATCTGTCATGTCCTTCCGATGCAGGCTGTATGCAAGGTTATAATGATTAGAGTGTATCCTAGAAATAACAACAATTTCTTCCTTTTTAAGCGATTTATTAAAAAACCATGGTTTAGATGAATTGTTTCTGTAGAAATAATCGTACAGTTGCCCCTTATATAATAACTTACTAGTCAAATTACCACATGAGCGTACGTACAAACAAGCACCGTAGCCAACACCGTTCAAAATTTGTGAAGCTAGATGTCGCCTTCAGCTAATAATTTACGGTCAAATGATATCCGACCCATCGTTCCTAAACGTCGCGCAAATTCTATCCAATTCATATACACGTTCTGTAGGATGGATTCGTCCCACTGCAATTTACACCGCCACATCTTGCATTATTTTCTTCACGTATAACACGATAGGCTAACAAGCCCATTGGATCAAATATTTTTACGATCTCCGCCAGAACGTTTCGCTTCGTACAATCTCTTCCACAATCTCGATAGTGTGAGCCGTATAATCTAGTTCATCGCTTCGCTCCACGTTACTCCTAACGTTTTTAGCGAACGATTGTTATCTACGTCTAACAAAAACTCTGCATGTAGCACATTGGCAGTTAAATCATCAAGAATCCATTCGACGCCCACTGTCATACAACAAACTCGCTTTTCGCCAATAACGCGATTATTTTGTCTCTGATTTTGCGCGTCTCTTCGATCGTCTCCGCGCCGGTCAGCAAATCGCCTACATATAAATGTGCCTTGGTAATTTTTGCTGCTCTAGGATAGCTGTGATACTTGTTATGCGAGTTTTTGTATAGTGCGGATTGCTAAAAATGACGCCGAGGAAACACCGAACGTAAGCGTATTAAGCTAGAATGTTTTTATTTCCCCGTCTATGCGGATCTCACAAGATCCTTTGATATTTTCGATCATCTTCATGCAATCGTACTTGTCAATACGTCTTTTCGATGTAAGGACATATTTATACGTGCAAAAACGAACTAAATGCGTGAATAGTTTATTTTATATCATAGACCTTATCATTAGCGCGTCGTTCAAGGATATATCGTTACTCGTTTTCGCATCGAACACTATTCTAACTTTTGTAGTGCTGCTCGAATCCTTAATCATCGTGTGATGCGGCATATAGAATCCGTTGTCTCCGGGATCGTTTATTACATGTGCTTTAACTTTAAGTGCTACTCGAGCATATTCGATCTTTAATGCCTAATCTGCGTTGAGTTTACGTTCTAACGACGTTAAACGTTTGAGCGCAACATTATGAAATTCATCAAGATCTGATTGATCTACGAAACGGCAAATGCACATCCAACCGTGTAACGTCCATCTAATCGCGGGAAACAGTTTCCATGAAATATGCTTCGCATTGAATTTCTTCGTCTGATTTCAGCTTATCTCGAGCGATTTCTTTGATTTTCCAAAATTATTCTACTTGCTTCTCTAAGCTAGTTAAATGACATGTAGCGGAGTCCGACGTATCTTGCGCCGATGCTTCCCCCGCGAGCACCCCAGTCTAATCGCGTCTTCTGTTATTATAAATCATGGTCCTCTTGCGACAAATCAATCTGTCCGACAGAAAATAGCGACCGAGTAAGAGATCGACAGGACGTGGTTTATGAAATTCCGGGTCGGCTAGCCTAATATTTTGAAGTAACTTAAGTGAATTTCACGGGAATGTCACAGATGGAGTCAAATCTGTAATGGTCGGGACCATGTCAGCGTTTTGCTGAAATCATTATGAAATGATTAAATCACCTATACCATTCTCTTTGATTCGGTTCTCGTAGCATTGATCGCATCAATCGGTATCGACTGCTTGGTCACCGACACATTCAGGTACCTCATTATGGTCTCAGAAATAAAATTTGCTGTAGCGCACGTGTCTAACAACGCTCGAGCTTTAATATTCCGTCTGGAATATAAACTAACGTGCTTGTTAATAATTGGGACACGCAGTGAAACATCGATGCGAGATTCATTTCTCTATCGTCGGATGATTCAAGTTGTCAATTGGATTGTGAAATTTTAATATGGGAGGCTTCGGACATCTTCGCACGATTCTCGTCGTGCAAGAGCATATTATACCGTTTCCGAAACCTTCGGCCTTTCACACCGCGATCCGCAGACCGCCATTCTGTATATAAACTCGTATATTTCATGATCAGGTTTAGGGAACTCGTTCTTTTTTTAACGTCGCTTCTCATTTGTCCATCGCGACTCTCGGCAATTTATTTTCGAGTAAATATACTATCATTTCGGGACCGATTGTAACTTCTAAGATTTTTAATGACGCAGTATGCTGTTGAGCATCATTAGCAAGCTTCGTTAAATCATTCGTTTCTTTCTTTCCAGCGCAGGTAGATTTATTAATAACGAGAGATGTCGTGAAATCAGGATTCGCTTCACCTCGTAAGACCGCTCTAACAACATCCACGCGTTAGAGTATCTTATTCTGTCTATGGAAAAAATCCTTATTTTATTGGTGGCTTCACCCATAAATGACGGCTTCAGATAATGCAACTTATCGATATCTGACAAGATCGATTGAGTACCGATCATATTCGGAAACGCGTTTTTAAATGACAACCAACTCTCAAATTTGCTGTCAAATGTGGGCAGCGACGCATCCGGTAATTTTTTTTCCGTTTTGTACTTGCTATGGTGTTATCGATTCATTCTCATTGCTTCGCTTGATAAGTCATTACCGGCGTCCGATGTATCCGGATTTAATATGTTCTCGGCCCTGCCTGCGAGTGCATAAAATTCCTGTATGTTTTGTAAATTCGGCTGGATGATCGTCATTGGAGTCCAAGACCGCGAATTCATCATTATAATTTTCGTATGTATGATATAATTTAGTTAATCTGGTAATTTGCACTTTCAAAGACGTTTTTGTATGAAAAGCTTGAGTCTCATGGCCATGATTATATGATTTGTATAATATAAGGCGTATAATTTTGCTTATACCGTTTTTTTCCGAAATTCGAGGCTTTATTGTAAAAAACTGGTTATACATTTATGATTCAAAGTATTGTCCATCGCTGGCCACTACTTTCTCCCATCTTTCGGGCAGTATACGAATCCCGCGTCGAAAAAACTGGTCATCTTTTGAGGCGATCCACGAATCGATCCATTTTTTACTTCTTCATAAGACCGGAAGTGCTGGTCAGCCAGGTCGTGTGCCATTGATCGAAACAAGTGATAGTCAGAGGGAGCAACGTCTGGAGAATACGGCGGGTAGGACTTCCCATTTCAATGTTTCCAAGTATGTCTTGACCACTTTCGCAACATGGGGTCGAGCATTGTCATGCTGCAAAATCACTTTATCGTGTCTCTCGTTGTATTGCGGCCGTTTGTCTTTCAATGCTCGGCTCAAATGCATCAATTGCGTTTGATACTGATTGCCTGTGATTGTTTCAGTCGGTTTTAACAGCTCATAATATACTACGCCGAGCTGGTCCCACCAAATACAGAGCATGATCTTGAAGCCGTGAATATTCGGTTTGGAACGTCAACGTGGAAGCATGGCCGGGAACTCCCCATGATTTTCTGCGCTTGGGATTATCGTAATGAACCCATTTTTCGTCCCCAGTCACATCATTCCCATGGCTTTGAGACGTTTTGAAATGGCTGATTGAGTCACTCCTAATGATCGTGCCAATTCTTTTTGATTTTGACAAGAGTCTTGATCAAGTAATGCCTTTAATTCTGCATCTTCGAAAACCTTCTCTCTTCCACCGCTATGCTGGTCTTCGACGTGAAAACCACCGTTCTTGAAGCGTTGAAACCATTTACGACACGTTCTTTCACTAATAGCGGCTTCACCATAAATATTTTAGAGCATTCGATGAATCTCAGTCGCAGATTTCTTCATATTGAAGCAGAAAATTAAAACCTCCCGCAAATGACAAGAATTTGGCTCGTAAACTGACATTTTCAATCGAGAATAACTTTATGATGCAGACACAAATCCACTAATGTTTCTATGGGATTATGTTGACAGATGCCCAAGTTTATTGTGTGACGTCTATGATCTATTTATTTCGATCACCACTTACCGCTAAAGCCATCTATACGAAAAAGGTATAAGCAATGTTATACACCTAATAATTGTATCGAACGCATAGGGATACAAGCATGATCAGGAAAGAAGAAATAACTATGGCGGACATGTCAGACAAGTGTGGGGATGAAATTTGCGCATAATAATGGCTGATTGGACATGATTTTTTAACCACAACGCGTCAAAGCCGGTCATTGTTCTATTGTGCTTCCGTAACGCCATCAACCGCTATCAACATCTGATGAACTCAGGGCGACTGTTACCAACGCCGATTAACTTAATTCGATTAATTCAATCAGTATAATTACTATTATAGACCAAAGATTTTTATTACTTTTATCATAGTTAAGTATAGGAAGACAGAGAGAGATAGAAGTATTGAAAGTGTGCATTAATTTTGAAGAATTTTCAAAAGATGGCGTAACTAGTACTATCACAGAAGAAAAATTTTTTGCATCGTATTGTGAGGGATGACAAAAAATGGATACACAATAATCCAAAAAATCATGGTGCAGGCCAGACGAACCATCAACATCGATAGCAAAGCCGAATATTCATGGCGCCAAGCTCATGCTCTGTATTTGGTGGGATCAGGTGGATACAGTGTATTATGCTTCAACCCAACGAAACCATTATTGAGGAACAACCAACAACAGTTGATGCAATTGAACCGAGCATTGAAGTAAAAATGGCCAGATTACGCGAAAAAATACGATAAAGTAATTTTCCAGCACGCTCGGCCAGCACATGTTGCGAAACCGCCAAGGAAACGTTAGAAGCGCTTAACTGAGATGTCCTATCACACCTGCCATATTCTCCAGATATTTCCGATTACCTATTTCGATCGATGACTCATGGCCTGTCTGAGCGGCGCTTTCATTATGAAGATCAAAAATGGGTCAATTCGTGAAGCCTCAAAAAAATATGTCGTTCTTTTGACGTGGAATCCACCTATTATTAGAAAGATGGGAAAAAGTAGTGGCTAGCAATGGATAATATTTTGAATGATCAATTTGTAATCATTTTTTCACAATAAAGCCGTATTTTTATTAAAAAATCCCTTAAAATTAATGCACACTCCCAATATATCACGAAAAGATAAGATTGATAAAATTAAGAACGATATACAGTCTTGCTGTTGACTACACTGCTGATTGAGTTAGACCCATTTTCACAATTCATGATTAATTCTTAATCGAGGTTCAACTTGTTTCTCATTTTTTTCCAATTCTAAAATTGGAAAAAAACAATAAATAAATTGAACCTCAGTTATGAGTTAACCGTCAGTTGTGGAACTGGGCCTTAATTGTCGATTAAGTTAATTGGCGTTGGTAACAGTCGCTCTCGGAGAAGAACTAACGTTATTTTTCGTCATTTTGATATTAAAATAATGTCTTTAATGTCTTTTTGATGTCAAAATGACAGCAATGTTAGTTTTCTCTCTCTCTCTCTCTCTCTCTCTCTCTCTCTCTCTCTCTCTCTTCCTTCCTCTGCCTGGGAATATGTAGATTTATTGCGTCGCAACCATATACATATAGGACATTAGTTCTCTGCTAGACCACTTAAGGCATGACGATTATTCTCCGTTTCCATCACTTAACATAGAGCTTACGCTTCTTTTCGTATACGTTCTGTGATCGAACGACTTAAGGTGCGATTATACGGAGTATGGTCGGAGAAAGTCCATATGGTGCTTCTTCATCTCCTTCCTTTTCAAATAATTCCCCACTTAACAATGACTTCCACAATTTCCCATTATTGCCTTGTAAGAGCAACATTTGCAGCCCTGAGAATAATGTTAACTTCAACAATAACATATTCAAATGCCTAGATCCGCAAGGGGAACAGCCTTTATCAAAGATATTCAGACATCGTCTCTGGAAGTTCCTGTGAGGAACTCAAGAATAGAGGCTCTCAAGGCAAAAGATCGACAACTCCTCACACGCGCTCGAGCTTTAGCCACGCAAGTCCTGCTCTGAGCCAACACAGGAATAAGAGTAACCCCTTGTCGTCAGGCTGAATGATGGCCCTAGATATCAGATCTTGTTCGCCTAATGGAGGCTCACCATCGTTCTCAGGTAATGGGATTTTAACAATAACAACTCATCTAACGAACACTACTATAACAGCGAGCAATACAACAGAGAAAGCGAGCCTGAACCTGTAATGGATAACATCCAATTAATACTTTCTAACTTTATTAGACAAATAACTAACTTCATGCAGAACAATGTTAGATCTTCCTGAGATAATCATATGACAAGAGCACATACAACACGCAATTATTTGAACTCCTCACTTGGCGGCTCACAAACTTACTATCCAGGTCCTAACTGGTACCACCAATACAACTTCTTTACACAATAATACACAATAATGTACTCATTAAGACTTCTTTCACACAATACTATCGCTGGTTCTACTATAGTTTCTCGGAACTGCAGAGGGCTTCGTAACAAGCTTCCAGAATTTCACTCTCCGGATAATAACTTTGACATTTGGTGTATTCAAGAATCCAAACTCACCAACGACACGCCCCTATATTCCAAAACGTATAATTTTGTCAGAAAAGATATCAGCACTTCTGGACAAAGTGGCATCGTTATAGCTATCAAGAAGATACTAAAATATGATTCTTTAGATCTTTTCAGTCATTTCACGGTTGAATTGATGAGGATAAAAATTTATATCGATGTCTCTCCATTCACTATTATCAACCTCTATAGACACCCTGGCAAGAATATGCCACATTCTTTCAACAACTCTTTTTTTTTTATATTTTCGGCTTAACTAATTATTATGGGCGCTATTATTATGGGCGATTTTAATTCTCACAACGCAAAATAGGGATGCTCCTTAACGGACGCCGTAGGTAGACGTCTCTTTCACTGTAGACCAGCACAACCTCCTTCTGTAACGATAAAAATTCTACTCTTCTTAGTGACTCCTCTTAGTGACAATATTTCGATTATAGATTTAGTTATCGCAACACCTAACACATACATTCTCATAAACTGCATCACAAGCTCAGAGACTCTTACTAGCGATTATTACTTAATCATACTATGATTAAACTCTAAAGTTCAGCCTAGAACGCTGTTTCACGCTACAAAATTAAATTAGATGCTCAACAAGAAAACATACTCTATAGTAAGCTCATGAACAAGCCACTGTACTCTTCTTCACACGACAAAGGCGATCTATTATTTATTATAGATATGGAAAGTTATATTATAGAAGCTGTTTATTCCTATTCGTTAGTTATATTATAGAAGCTGTTTATTCCTTATTTCCACCAGATTCAAGATCTCCGGCCTCCAAGCCTGTACCTTAAGTACGTGCCTTCACCGTGGAATGCCAACAGACAGAAGACAAACGCAGGGACGCTAACAGGAAGTACTATCGCGTTTCTAGTTCAGAAAACTTTGACGCTTACAAACGCGAAGGAGTGTAGAGAATCTCGAGAAGGACTAAAAAACGCAAGTGGTGAGAATTCTGTCAGAGCTTCAGTGGCAAGACCCCTTCTACCCATTTATGGAATCTTGTCAAGGCTTTTAAAAATAGGCGTTCAATCTCGTTTCCTCGATCTATTGAGAATATCACGCACAAAACGTGGCGATTAGCAAATTGTATCCTCCCTCTTATCGCGCGCCCGATTTCTTGTAGATTCCAGAAATGGAGGTTAGAGATCTTAATTGCAACCAAGGCATCGTCTTTGATTTAAATAAATCTATTACAATGAAAATATTAACGCTCGCTATCAACTCAATGAAAAAAATCGCCTCCGAACTTGACCAAATCGACTATGTCACCATCAGGAACTTCCCTCAGGAATATTTGAAGGAACTTCTGGATATTCACAACGGAATATTTGAATCAGAGATCTTTCCGGAGGACTGGTCGCAATCTCTGGTCGTGCTTATTTCCAAGCTCAACAGGGAATTAGACCGATATCACTGCTATCCTGCCTATACAAAGTCTTGGAAAAAAATCATTTATTGGAGCTTGAAATGATGAGAGGAATCCAGATCTCTGCTTCCAACTAATCAACTTGGCTTTCGTCCTATGAGCTCCTCCACGGATAATTTGATGATCCTCACGAATTATACACAAGGCAGGTTCATCGACAATGCACCTACAGTCTGCGCTTTCTTAGACATTGAAGGAGCCTTTGACAACGTAATTCCTTCAATCCTTGTGGAGGACCTTTTCCAGCTCAGTATTCCTGCTAAAATTAGGAAATTTGTGTACAATCTCGCGGCTGAAAGGAAAATCTCATTCATTTGTGATGGAGAATTAAGAGATCCTTGGCTTTTTTTCCAAGGGCACTCCACAGGGCTCCACGCTTAGCCCCCTTCTGTTTAACCTATATTGCAAATATTAATGATTATTTACACGAAGATACATTACTTCTCCAATATGCAGACGACATCGTAATTTTCAGCACAAATCATGACATTGAGAGCAGCTCTTGATTTAGCGCTCTTTGAATAACCTACACGGATATCTAAGAAGCAAGGGACTCGATCTCTCACCCTCGAAATCGCGCTGGGTGCTATTCTCCAGGAAGAGATCTGATCCTTCGGATCTATCTCTCTCTATGACAACTCGATGATCCCTCAGACAACTTCTGTTACTTTTCTAGGAATTATCCTAGATTCTAAACTTAAAGGAACACTTAAAATTTTTAGTAAAAAAGGGACGTAACTTCACCAACATCCTAGCCATTCGCTGGAATGAAATGGGGCTCGCACCCCAGATTCCTTCTGTGTCTATATGAGCAATTTTTAGATCAGTTATTGAATACAGTTGCCAAATTTTTAGGATTACTCAAAGGTAATCAAAACGAATTTCAACAGCTAGAACAGCTGGTCAACAGGAACATTCGCATTGCCTTAGGGTACAGGAGATCGACGCTAATTAACATTCTTATGGTTGAAGCAAAGGAAATCCCGCTCGATCTAAGAGTTGAATACATGTTGTATAAATACATCTGCAGAGCTATGGCTAGGAGAGGCTCCCCCGTCTTTGAGAGCTTTGAATACATCGAATAAGTATACCTCGGCTAAAAGACAACAAACCCTCGGTGCTATTTCTATTCTTAAGCACTACATCACTCAAAAGTTTGTTCTCAAAATTCGAAGCTCAAATCACCCTCTGGTCTTTAATTATAACCTAGAAAGTTTCACCTATGTACAGGGTCCGGCAAAATGCCACATTTTGCACCGCCACTGTCCCCGAACCACTGAAGAGAGGGGGAGCGTAGTCGGTTGGTAGCTCGCGCCTTGCCATTTCAGTTGTCGTCATGAATTGGACGGGCGAGCATCGTGCCTTCGTTATCGAAACATTTATGAAAAGTAACGAATCTGTGATTACGACGCAAAGAACTTTTCGTACTCACTTCGCGCTTGGTAGACATGCTCCAGTTCCAGATCGCAAAACAATACTGTTGTGGGTTTCAAATTTTAGAGCTACAGGTTCAGTTTTAAAAAGAAAATCAACTGGTAGACCCAGAAGTGTTCGGACACCTGAAAATGTTGCAGATGTAAGAGAAGCAGTTGAACGATCTCCTAGCCGTGTATCGAAAAAAATGGTCGCCACTTGGACTCTGTAATTTTCAAAACTAAATAAAAACAAATGGCATAGCATAAATTTTCAGTTAATAAAAATAAAATCTAAATAGCATTTACAATGGTGTTTTTATTAAAGATTAAAATGTGGGAGATCATTTTGCCGGACCGTACATCAACTTGATGATTCTATGACATCTCTATTTAAACATCTCTATCTAATAACAAGATATGCCAGACTCGCTTTCGGGAACTTTCCTCTATACATCTCAAAAGGTCCGCTGGTATTCACTGACGGTTTTAAATCCGAAAATGGAGCTTCGGTTGGCGCCAGCGTTTATTCTAAAGAACTTAACTACTATATTAAAGACAAACTAACCCCAAAAATCTGTCTTTTCGGCGGAGGCTTGGACGATACTTCAAGCTGTTCTCCTCAATGAAGATTGATGCTGCGACACCGCTACTATATTTTCGGATTCGCTCAGCGTGTTACGAGCTATCTCATTGCATCAACGTAAGGATTCTAACTACCTAGTTTACGAGATCAAAGATCAACTCTGCAGACTCACTCGTCACGGATTCACTATCAACCTTGTATGGATCCTGGGATTCCTGGCAACGAGAGAGCTGATAGTTTGACAAGAGAAGCTGCCCTTCGCGGTCATCGACCCAAATTCAGAGTGTCTTATCAAGATCTCCTGATCTTATTCAACGACTCGTTGAAGACTAAACTCCAAACTTACCTAGATCACTCTTTCTCCTATTAGGTGTACATTCTGTCAAAAAAGTACCGGGAATTGATCATTTAAAAAGCCCGCTTAAAGGAATTGTCAAAATTCTTTTTGTCGCTAAGTTGGCATAACTGTCCTCTATACTGACGCGGAGTTGGAGTGCCATCTGTCATTTAATGTGATTATAGTGCTCGATTTTATCAGTTCATCTCAAGTGTGTTTTGCGATTTTTACAATGAATGAAAAGATCGAACAAAGAATTTGTCTCAAATTTTGTATTGCAAATGGAATTTCGTGTGCCGAATCGCTGAAGATGTTACAGAAGGCTTACGGTGAATCGACTTTATCAAAAACACGTTCATATGAATGGTACAGTGCATTGAAAAGCGATCGAGATGTGGTGAAAAACCACGTCAAAGTCGATCAAAAGTCAAAGTGATGTTAACTGTTTTCTTTGATTGTCGTGGTGTTGTGCACTCGGAATTTTTGCCAGAAGGTCAGACGGTAAATAAAGAATATTATCT
>NW_011627344.1:324721-348333 GCF_000204515.1 Acromyrmex echinatior | reverse complement strand
CGTTCAACATCTCTCGGCTTCAACTCGTACGGCATCCAATTTCCTTGCTTCTGAATCATTCCCATGGCTGAATTTTCCCATGGCTTTGAGACGTTTTGAAATGGCTGGTTGAGTCACTCCTAATGATCGTGCCAATTCTTTTTGATTTTGACAAGAGTCTTGATCAAGTAATGCCTTCAATTCTGCATCTTCGAAAACCTTCTCTCTTCCACCGCTATGCTGGTCTTCGACGTGAAAACCACCGTTCTTGAAGCGTTGAAACCATTTACGACACGTTCTTTCACTAATAGCGGCTTCATCATAAATATTTGAGAGCATTCGATGAATCTCAGTCGCAGATTTCTTCATATTGAAGCAGAAAATTAAAACCTCCCGCAAATGACAAGAATTTGGCTCGTAAACTGACATTTTCAATCGAGAATAACTTTATGATGCAGACACAAATCGACTAATGTTTCTATGGGGTTATGTTGACAGATGCCCAAGTTTATTGTATGACGTCTATGATCTATTTATTTCGATCACCACTTACCGCTAAAGCCACCTAGGAAAACGGCGGAAGCAAAGTTATACACCTAATATTCCATCGCTGCTCATAAAGGCTCTTCCACGTTTCGAGAGTCAGCGACAATTCATGTCCGCAGTGGTCTCCTAGAACGATCTCTACGTAACTCAGCGGACCAGCGTTGATTCCAATTTCCAAAAATTTGTAGCCCGTAGCCGTCAGGTCGTAACATCTACTCAGTAAATGCACGATGCTCCATGTTGTGTACGTACACATGTTAAAAAATGTTTCTTTTATATAGAACATTGAAACTTACATGGTACTGCAGTCCTTCGTTTCATATGATGCGTTGCTGTCTTTAGCAAAGTACATTTTTCAGCCGTTCGTACAAGCAGTTATCGCAAGACTGATTGCACCCGCGTAAATTGCGATGTATATGATAAAATTTCTAGAATCGAAGAGGGAGCAATCCTCCCCTCTTTCCAAGAATCGCGAATATGTCGCGATACATTTTATCTCATTTTTACGTATTTTCTTTTTTCACGAGTTTATCAATGTTTATACTTTATGATTTATATTTCGATGGCATCGATGATGCCATTGATGATGAGCACGTTGGCAACTTTGATGCTTTTTCCCCAGGACATTCCCAATATCTTGCTTTTTCCTTCGATGGACTTGGCGAACTTTGCGACAATGGACGGTACTCCTTTCATTTGATCGATTTTCGGTATATATTCTTTTATTCGGTCAGTATCTTAACGCTCGCAACTGAAGCTTACGATTGAATGAAAAAAGTTTTATACAGTATCTATATATATTGCATATATGTACTGTCAGTTCGGACATGTCGCAACGCGTTTAACAGAAGCGTTGATGGTTTCGGATACATACATACATACATGCATACATACATATATACACATTTATACGTTACATATACGTTTATATATATATATATATATATATATATATACGTTCATTCATACGTACATACATATACGTTCATACGAGTACATATATTATAAAGGAAGGGAAAAAGAAATACGTAATAAATACGTTAATTATTACATATTTTTATTTAAAAAATTTTTTTTCAACCACCAGTTATATATTTTTAATACATTTTCTAACGCGCAATTTTTAACATGTTATCCACATCGCATAGTATTAGCAATATCCAGATTAGTTAAAGATTCCATGTTTTTGTAAACTGCATCCAAGGTCTCGATGTACATGTGTTCTCGTCTAAAAGCAAGTTCCACAGCCACGTTCGTTTCTCGCCTCCCTTAACGTACATGATAGCATCATCCTCAAATATAGCTGCCGTGATCAGGCATTTCGCCTCGTTGTACAGGACGATCTCGTTCTCCCATAGCAATCCATGGTGATAAGCACTCAACCAGGAAGCGCAAGACCTATCGGATCTTGTCAAAAATTTCCATGGCACAGGATTCATAAAAATGTAATGTGTGAGAACAGTCCCTTGTTTCAGCACCGCCACTTCCTTCACGGTAAATTTTTTGTTAATGATGAATCCTTGCAGATCCACGAACGTTGGCGCAAGCATGTTGTCGAGAAGACTGTGGTCGATTGCGGTCGATTGCAACGTAGATTTTATACCGTGTCGGAGGTGCACTTAGGTGATTTTGCGCACAACGTCAATGGATTATACTGAACCACGCAATCGTGTATGATGAGATAGATTGTATTTGCGGGTACGTTCTCCTTAAATTCAAAATTTAATCGCATGTCCATGATGCCAATCAATTCTTGATCAATTCGATCTGTCGAGAGCAATCGATGATCACGAACGAGCCATTACGTAAAAAAGTTGTAAAGGTGAAACTCGAAATACTCGTATCCGTAGTAGTCTTTGCAGAAACGCGCGTACAAGTCGGACAGAATCGCACATCTGTTTTTATCAAAATCCAGATTCAAATCATCATACGGATAACATTCCGAATTCAGGTAGAGTTTCATTAATTAATTTGTAGTCGTCGAATCGACTTACGAGGGCAAATCAACAAGTACTTGTGTTAGTAATGAAGACGCAAGCTTTTCACAAAAATTTTTTTTATTTTTCAACGTCAACCCCTTTTAGGAGGATACACTTTTCCCAACGCTTCTGCCATTTTTTTAACTCCTCAGAAAAATACGATTTGTCGAACTCTGCAAAATATGCTTTTGTTTCGGCGATGATCTCCTCATTCGAATGTAAATTTCTTTCCACCGAGCCATTTTTTGGAAACCCAAGTTTGGAAACAAGAAGAAGTCACAGAGGGCTAAATCCGGACAGTACGATGGATGCGGCAGCAATTCGTAACGCAATTCGATCAATTTGGCTGTGGCGACTGCGGAAGAGTGAGCCGGTGCATTGTGAGCAATCGCGGCACCCATCGGGCCGACAGCTTTTTCATTCCCAAATTATCATGCAAAATATTGAATGCCGTGACGACACGCCTACGGCCTCTGCTACTTCATGCACTTTCGTTCGGCGATCAGCGAAAATCATGTCGTGGACTTTTTCAATGATTTCCTCAGTAACCACGTCTGCCAGGCGGTCTGGGCACTCTTCATCAAAAACAGATGAACGATCACATTTGAATTCGTTGAACCAATATCTGACGGTTATCATGAAGATTATTATGATGATGAAGAGTTCCCATAGACAGCATCCAACTTCGTTTTTATTTTTTCGCACGTTTTTCCATCCAAAAATAAGAAACGAACCACGGATCGAGATTGCTCTTTTTCCATTATATCGGAAAACATCAAACACGCTCACTACGAATTGCTGTCAAATCAAGACTATTGCATGAATCACTCTGAAATTTTGTATGGCGTCATTTGGAAGATAGTAGTATCGACATGATGATAATGTCAACTTGCATTAGCAACGTCGCTTGTCTTGAAACACTTATTGATTTGTCCTCATATATCCTCGGACATGACGTTTTTTCGACCTATTTGCATAGCGAAAATGACGTATCGCGACTTTTCGAGCTGAATAGCTGTCTTGATGGCCCACAAATGCTTAGTTGTGCTCTGCAAGAGCGGAAACTCATATAGATTCTACGAGCGAAAAGCCATGTTCAGATATCATCCGCTCTCCAAAGCGCGCAGCATCGACAGCTTATTTATCTCACTCAATATTACGTGCGACATTCACCATTATACTTTGAATAATTCGAGCGTTGGCTCTGTCGCCGGATTTCTCGTCAGACAATTGTTGTCGTTGCGCGCTTGTATTAAAATCAACTTGTGACGAGCGTGGATCACCATGCGTTTGTAATCTTCGCAAAATCCCAGCAGTACGTAAAGCGGTACACAGAAATTAAAATATCCGGCCGCAGTAGTCTGCACATCCCAGCCGGCATTCCGCAGAATCATGCTTCTGTCAGATGACACTGTTACATAGTTTTTGAGCGTGCTAGTTATGCCCACATGTGCGAGAATGCACCGCGCGGAAAGGTTCGAGTGAGAGAACGGCACACGATTGATATGATACACGACAGTAAAGAGAACTTCGTTTCTTTTTAATTTAACAAAATAATTTTCTTTAATATGATCAGTTACAGAGTCAAAAAATATAATTAATTAAATATTAGATTAACAGAATATCAAATGCGGTCACCTTTTCCAAAATTGTATTTGAAATCGCGGTGATGGAAAATCTCAGCGATTTTCTCGGTACTTTTGAAAAGATTCGTTTTATAGCGGTTTTCACTAAGCGGTTAGCACGGCAGTTTTACGAAGCGATATAGTAGCGAGACTATAACTCTAAGAACTCGAAGAACTTTTAGAAGTGAGAACTCTAAGAAGTCTAAGAATTCTAAGCGGTGTAAACGGTCTAAGCGGTGTAAACTATCTAAGCAATCTGCCCCGGAGGGACGGCGAGATCGAAGCATTTATTGCTTTCGGTCTGGGCTTTCTTCTTGGGAGAAATCCAATTAAATTTTGCCACAATCGTAATTATCACGTGGCATTGGTTGTACAAAATTGATTGGCGCTTTCGATTCTTTTCTAACAACGTTCAATGTAACAGTCATGCGCGACAGAAAATCCGTACGCGGGATTGGTGACAGCGCGTGACGTATTCGTCGGAGCGCGGCGCTCGCGTCCGCGAATTGAATTGTTCTAGAACTTTCAATTGTCCGTTGCCGGTGCCTGTTTGCGTGTACCGAATTGTTTTGAAAAGACTAAAGAACGATGAATCCCTGACTTTGACGAGGCTTAATGTCAGGCTCGAGATGAAATCACGAGCTCGCCTTGTGCGTGCGTTCAATAACAATTACTGTCGATCGACCGAAGGAATTCTTACCTTTTTTTTTTCGAATTACCGATCTCAAACACCACATTTCTGCTACGGTCAATTTCCACACCATTGAGTTCATATTGAATCTCATCGAATATGAACGCGACGCAATTATTTCCCAATGCCACGTGAGCACCCTGGACCACTTTCTTCTTCGTCAGTTTTCTTCCTCGACGTATAGAAAGCTTTCGTATGGCAGTGTGTACAGATCCTGTTGCTGTATGGGTATTCTTATTTCGTCGCTGTACCCGAACGTTGTGTTGGCGAACGGGCTGTACGTGTGAGTCTCAATTTTGACAATGCGATCGTCGAAGATCAGCTCTTTAATGTTTAGGATATCAGTCATCTCAAATGTTGCGCACCGCGAATCCCAAAGACTTTAAAAATGTTAACGTTCGATGCGCTGAGCTTCTTTCTAATGCAGCTGGATGAGCGAGTGTTATCGAGCTGGCATCGAGTTAACATCACCGGCCTTGTAAAGAATGTATTATTTCTCTGCATATGCTCCGTTCCATTCAGCACGAGCATCTCACGCTCACATTATCACTGTCGCCGTCGTGCACCGTGATCTCCTCTTCGCGAAAATCGAGCAATCGTCCGTTCTGGTCGACGACGCGTATCGTTAGATCCGTAATGCTCCGTGCGATGATCGGCAGGTAAATGATCTGCGTCGACCTCTCCGATATCTTATATCCTGGCGGCACGCTCGGCGAAAATTCATGTATCGTGTACGCGCTTTTTTACTGTACGTGTCCGCGGTCACGTTACATTCTACGCAGATAATGTTTACGTTCATTATGTTGATCGACACGTTCGATTCGTGCCACTTTTGCGGCCGCAGTATACGCTTCGACGAGAATCCCAATAGCAATCCAATGCTGTTGGGCTTGCCAAAGTTTATTCTGTATGCATATCTAATCTCGTATCTTATCGTGTTATAGTTTGCACGGAGCGTAATCGAGATTCTCCACCCTCACCATTTTCGTCAACGATGTCATTGTTGTTGTTATTGTCACTACACACTACGTCAACGATTTCAAATGCGTCGCGGTACGTTTCCGTAAAATCGCGCGTTTCAAACATTCATTTATGTCTCGCATTTTGTATGAACCCTCGGGAATTGTAATTTCAGCACCGTCTTTGGCAAAATAAAATTTGTTGTTTGATTCGTTCACGTTCGTGTGATAAGTCTCAAAAATCGCCAGACCGAGCTTGTAATCTCCGTCACTCAAATCTATGACGAGAAAGTAGTTCGCTGCGAGGACGGTGTTCTTCCCGCTCAGAATAAGCGTCAACGACATGACGGAAAAAGTGTTCGACTAATACTAAGATTTTACAGCACCTCGTCAAGTTTTTTAAGTTCACACGCGTCTATCGTTTGTAGAAACCGCAGACACATCTGTCCGCAGAAGCTCTGATAGGACGTACGATTGTATTCTATCGTCACCGTTCCCGAAATATCGCAGTTCCTTGAGCGGTCGAAGATTACCGAAACTATCAAATTACGCGACGCGGTTGTTCCTCTTCGCGTACATTATCCAGTGAGTACCAGGCCCCGTCACATCGTTCAGATTCACGATACCGCTTTCGTTGCGCGCTGCTCGTCGATAACATGTTACGCATGAAAATGCCTCTAAAAGTATGGTACGCGCTTACGTCTCGTGAGCTCGTTCAATTGCACATTGGTAGTTGCGGTAGATGGTATTTTTATCGTCTTTTTGGCGTTTTTTTTTCTTTGTATAATAGCTACACCCTTTCCACGTTTGTACCCTTTCCACGGGCCGAGATACAGTCCACATCCATATTTGTATGGAGCGAGATACAATCCGCGTTCCTATTCGCACTATCGTGATGTTGCAGCTCTTCGAGCTGACGTCGTGCGGCTTTGCTGTCGTTTACCGCTTTCGCCATGCTAGCCACTCCGCCGATCAAGGACCTGAGCGCGCCCCCATTAGCAGAAATAGTAACGCATCGCCTCGTTTCGCCATCGGAAGTATCCTCTTTTTCGTCGCTTTTTTCCTCGTTTTCTTCTTCGGTTTCATACCCATGCCGATCTTGATCTTGGCTTTCATCGCTGCCCAGACGGCAACAGCGGCGGCTCTCTCGCAGAGCCGAATCTCTCGCGACGCGTCCTAGCGCCTTATCGGCGAGTACTTGTCCGCCGTGTCTATCGGTAAGATCGTTGCTCCGAGAATACGCAATGTAGTGTTCTCGGCACGCCGCGTCCAGCCCGCGTTATGCCCGCGTCACCTCTAGTTAATCGCTTCGTAAGCCGAGTGCCCGGAAAACTGATAGTCCGGAATATGTAACTCGAAAGAAAGCGCGTTTATTGCTCGATTCAGCAGACCGCCGCGACGGCAACATTCGCTACAGTCCTTTGCATCTTTGATGCGGGATATGCGTCCGCTGCTACGGTTAATTGTAGTGCTCGTTGCAGTGACGATACATGTCTGGGACAAGCTTCGAATCTCCGAATCTGCCTTCACGTGTTCCGGAAACTTGTCAGACATATTCGATGTAGTCATCGAACACACATAAGAGTACAACTTATATATTGCAATTGCTTGGCATTCAAATCTCGAATATCGGAAGGATGGCACATCGCGAGATACATTTTATTATTGCACAATTCGTAGATTCGCGCACTTAAATAATCGTTCGAGAGCGCGTAGCCTTTAGTGTGAGCATGAAATTCGTGCTGCAATCGCTGACGATACACGTTACAAACTGTGACGCAAAATTGCGAATGATGGGAGGAGCGCGGAGAAGCGCAAGCACGGCGAAATGCTGCCGAGTACTATATGCGCGATCATTTACGGCTCGTCGAATTGCGGTAAAACCAACGTTCTCATAAGTTTGCTCAAGAGTCCAAACGATGTACGTTTCGAGAACGTGTACGTCTACTCGAAATCGCTGCAACAGCCGAAGTATTGATATCTCGAAAATTTATTTTCGCCTATCAACGAAATCGGCTACTTTACGTTCTCCAACAACAGCGACGTCGTTCTATCGACGAAGTGCGCCCAAATTCTATTTTTATCTTTGATGACGTGGCATGCGATAAGCAGGATGCGGTGAGAGAATATTTTTCGATGGCCCGCCACACGAACATTGACTGCTTCTATCTCTGTCAGACGTACGCGAGGATACCTAAACATCTGATACGCGACAATCTGATCTGATATGCGAACCTGCTGATCCTATTCAAACAGGATTGTACCAACTTGAAACACGTTTACAACGATCACGTAAATACGAACATGTTGTACGACGAATTTTTTGCATTGTGCCGTGATTGTTTGCAAAAAAAATATGGATTTCTAATGATAGACAAGGACAGTGCGCTTAAAGACGGGAAGTATAGAAAGGGATTTAACGAGTTCGCGATATCGTAACGTGACTAGTCGTTATCGACACTTCGCCAGAGACGAACATGAATGATGTGCGCGAGCGTGAAAAAATCGCGAGAGATATTGAGAAGACGAGCGAATCGATCAAGAAACATCGCGCTTTGAAAACCAAAGGTAGAATCAAAGGAGACATGGTATCGAACAAGCATTTTAAGCCTATTATCAAACCTGCGACAGATCGTTGATCCGGCGTGCGATAAAGAGACAATCGCACGACGTCTGGCTCCAAGCGCGAGAGAAAAGAGGAGGAGAAGGAGGGGGAGGAGGAAGGAAAGGGAGAGGAAGAGAAAGCGAGCGAGATGTTTGAGCGTTCCGCAACCTCGCGTAAATCCGATGATCGATCGCACGATCGTGTACAGCCGGTAACCTCCACCCCGCGTACGACAATCGTACCGACGATAGAATCGTTGAAGATCGTTTTTGAAACGGACGATTCGCTAGCAACAAATCGTTCAAAATCGTTTGCAAACGTCGGAAGGTCGAGAGGTATTGCAAGCCGGTTTGGACCCACTGGGTCAAAAGTACGTCGAGTCCTGAGGGGAGCGCGAGATAAATAGAAGAACGGTATAGATTATGTATACGGCGTTTACCTACACAAGGATGGATTGATGTTTGACAATAAACATTTCGACGATGATGCGGACAACATATCTTATTATTCATCATGTCTTATTATAAATTAAATCGCGAATCGACGAAACGAGTCAGTCGAATGGCGTCAGCGAAAAAAAATACTTTTGCCCTTTGTATTATGCGTCGAATCATGAAAAAGAGATCCAGCAAAAAGAGAAAAATTAGCTCCGAGAGACGTCGGCTCGTCGAGGAATTGCACTCTCCGGAGAAGAAATTTTCCGCGAAGGTGCGTCATAGTTCGAGGATATGATGATCTGTGGCAGGCTGATATCATCGAGATGCGCCCATACTCGAGCTTCAACTCGAAGAGAAGCTACCACTACATACTGTCATCGAGTGTTAAGCAAATACGCGTGAGCCGTACCGCTCAAGAGCAAGAGTGGAAACGAGATGGTTGTTGTTATCGCTGAGATAATTCGAGTGAGTGGAAGATGTCCGAAAAATTTATAAACGGATATGGCGATGGAGTTTTACAACGCCGATGTGCAGAAAATCTTGAAAAAACACGACGTTAATCACTATTCCATGTATTCGACATTGAAAGTGTCGAAGCTGTTCAATCGTACGCTCAAAAGCGACATGTGGAAGATGTTTACATTCAACGGCAATTACAAGTGGATTGATGAGATGCCGCGTCTCGTATCAGATTACAACGCGCGAAAGTATTGCACTATCGGCATGCGACCCGCCGACATAACTCCCGCGATCGCCGAAAGATTCTTGGACACGGTGTACAGCGTGATAAAAATCGCTGGCCTGGCAAAATTCAAAGTGGGCGATTCGGTACGCATGAGCAAGTACAAGACGATTTTTGAGAAGGATTACACGCCAATTGGACCGAGGTGTTTACGATCGTTAAGCAACGTATCAATCCCATAACCTATCTACTCTAGGACTATCGCGGAAAATCCGTCGCTGGTGCGTTCTACGAGCACGAGTTGCACCACGCTACTCATCCAGATGTGTATCTCGTGGAGAAAGTATTGCGCAGGAAGGGAGACAAGGTGTACGTCAAGTAGCTGGGATTCGAGGGATCGCACAATTCATGGATACATAAAAACAATATCATTTGATAAAATTTTGATTCGTGTATTTTTTCTACATGTAAAAAATATATTATATCAATATAATTATATAAACGTATATTTTTTTTTATTACTCCCTATTCATCATCTTCATTTTTGGAGTATATTTTAGATATAAAATACATAATTATTTGTAAAAACTTATGTATGGAGCAGAATATATATGTACATAGGTAGTTGTCCGAGAGTAAGAAAAAAAGAGAGAGCGAGAGAGTTTGAGCGGGAAGACGTTTTGAGCGAAAATTCCAACCAACGCGAATGTTCACGTAACAGATCACAATTTTATTTTCAACAATTCACAGAGTTGATAATTTCGCAAAAACCATGCAACAAATTTTTAAATGATGAATTTAATACAGCACAAATAAACACGAGTGGAAATCAATGTTTCTTTTACAGGCGAACACCCTTTCGGATTTCTATCACGAGTCGAACGCAGCGGTTTTCTTTCGGCGTCTCAGAGACGATTGATCTAAATTGCAGAGCATTAACTGCAACTAAAAACAAAGAAAAAAATTTGATCACTGCTCGGTTCGACTTTTTATCGATTAGATAGAACAGAGACTCCTTTCGTCAATCACCATGAGATTCTCCTAAATTATGAATTTTGAGGTGACCTCATAATTCGGACAGCCATTGGCAATTTTTATAATGATAGGCAAGCGACACATTATTGCCATGCGCGCTCGCAAAATCAGCGATTATGATGTTGAATCAGCGAATTACGCGTTTCGCGTTACGCGAGTGCGCTGTAATCGATCAGAATTGTAAAAGCTGTTTTTAACAATTGGTTTTTGTATATGTACAACATGCGACTTTGACTTACTCTCTTGACTTCAATAAAGAAAGGTGATTGCCAAGTTCAATTGGAAGCTTTTAGAACAATTTTAAATGATACAGCGTTTCTAGACGTTTCCAAATCATATGCCGCATATACACTAATTCCATAAAATCGGCTTTACGGATGCTAATCTCGGACAGTAGTAATACATAACAGTAATACTTATATAAATGTAAAAAACATACGTAAAGTGTAAATCAAAAGAATAATAATACATAATGATACGCATAAATGATAAAAATATGGGATACATAAAGTGTAAATTAAAATACTAGTAATATATAATACGTATATAAATGTTAAAAACATACGATATATATTATATGAAAATACAATAATAGTAATATATAATAAATGTTATTACATAAAACATACTAATAATATTGTACTTGTATAAATGTAAAAAAAGATGTAAGTTACAATAGTAATACATAATAGCAATATATACTACATATAATATACATAATACATATAATACATATAATACATATATTACAAAGCCAATGCCCTTACGGTAACGTCTCCGTCGAGTCCGGTACGACATATCGTTTGTCGTCGTATGAACTCAGAGCGATTTTCGATATCGTGTACACCTCGTGTAATCTAGATCGTATACACGATTGACGGCGAGTCATTTCGATCTCTTCGTTCAAACATCGCGTGTAATCGTCGAACGTTATTGTTAGCGCTATGGCATTATTCTTTACGCCTTTCGCCTTTTTAATGTCCTTCTTGCTGTCCACCCTCACCGCGTACATCTTTGCTCTGAGTCCAACGAATTTGATCATTATCGCATCGTTATTCTCGTCCTTCATCAGACCGGATACTTTTTTGTTCACGAGAGGCATTCCGTACACGTTATCTGCCGGATAATCGCTCGTGTCGAATCTAGCGATATCGCGTTTCATAGTCTAGTAAACATCGTCGCATTCTATATGATAAATGAGACTGTCCGTGTCGATGTACATGATCTTGCATTTGTCGCGATACATCGGTGACATGTACTTGTGAAATTCGTACAGACTTTCGACATATCGAGTATGCATATACCCACGTAAATCAGCTTGTCGAACTTCACCTCGAGTTTACGCATTTCGTCGGCGAATCAAATTTTCCGCAAAGACGCTGCGACTGTGGAAATTCGGTTTCGCAATCATTGCCTCTGCGCCGTATCGTCCGTTCCATTTTGTTATTAATTTTACATCGGCATGGTTGCGCACATTCTCCATGGTCTTGTCAAATACTACGTTGTTCATTTACAAATTATACAAGTTTACAGTTTATACAAATTTTTTTCAAAATCATTTTTCGCATGCGTTCTAAATTGTGTATTGAATTTAATGTAATCGCGGAGTCATGGAGATTGAGCGAATTGTAGCACCCGGTGGATCTATGTCACGCGAAGACCGTGACGAGTACATTGCTGCAGGTTGCGGTAGTGGATGACGTAATGCTGCTTATATAACATCATTAGAAGTTTATCTTCGCGCTTGCCGGGTGGTTTATCGCACGTTAGACAGAAAGGTAGGTCAGTGTGTCGATCGTGTAGATACTGCGGATACTCGAAATCGACCTTGAGAATATAACCGGTAGGTGAATCCGGAGCGATCGTCGCGCTCACGTCAAAGTTCGCAGCGTCTTCGATCCATCGAAATTCGGCTTATAGCAAAGATTGACACATCGCCCATCTGTACAAATTATTTACACCGTAGTACATCAAGTATGACGACGGTTTCGATGAGTCGAACGTACACATGTACTTGATATTAGCCTGCGCGTATCTATCGGAACATTGATTGAGGCCGCCGCATATACAGCGCTCGATGAACATAATCATATCAATGTCGGTGAGCAACTCTTACGCGCGTATGTTTCAAGTACAAAGCACTGTACTTACCGAGCGTTCGGATGGAGAATCGCTGCCATACATTCACGGCGTAATCGCTCTCGGATACGGTATCGTCTATGAGTGAAAAATAATTCGCGCGGTGGTAAGCGCGTGTCCTGCAATTTTTCGATGCAGTCAATGTATTCGTACAGAAAGACACTTTTTTGTGCAAGAAGATCGAAATTTTCTGCGCTGACCTTACAAAATTCAGAACGTATAATTTTTATTGGGAGTACAAATTAGTTCAGTCCGTTTTTTGTGTTCAAAAATGCATTTATTTCAAAACAAAATGAATGAACAGATTAATTAAAGCTACTTTTTCCCATCTCTCAGGCAATTTTCGAATTCCATCTCGAAAAAATGACTCGTCTTTGGAGGCGATCTAATTTTGGAGTCAATTTTCGATTTCTGCGAAAGAAGTTAACCGGTGACGTGGTGTCCTTCGGAACAACCAATAATCAAAAGGAGCAATGTCCGGAGAATACGGCGGGTGCGGTAAAACATCCCATTTGAGCATTTTCAAATATTTTTTTACGACTTTTGCGACATGAGGCCGAGCGTTGTCATGGAGAAAAATAACTTTATCATGTGTTTGCTCGTTTTTCTCGCAATGCACGGCTCAAACGAATCGCTTGTAGCCATGATACCGATCGCCCGTAATTGAATCGCCAGGTTTCAGCAGCTCATAATAAACAACACCCTTTTGGTCCCACCAGATAGAGAGCATGATCTTCGAACCATGAATGTTCGGCTTTGGTGTTGATGTTGAGGTCGATAGCAACGATTGACCGGGCTTAGCGTAGTATTTTTTCTTCTTAGGGTTGTCGTAGAATATCCACTTCTCATCTCCAGTCACAATCCACTGCAAAAAAACTTTTTCTTTGTTGTCTTTGAATCAGCTGTTCGCAAGTAAAAAATCGCCTTTCAACGTCTTTCGGTTTCAGTTCATAAGGCACTCAATTTTCTTGTTTTTGAATTATTCCCATGGCTCTCAATCGTGCAGAAACGACTTGTTGAGTTACTCCCAATGATTCTGCAAGCTCCTCTTGCGTTTGACTCTGATCTTCTTCGAGTAATGCCTCTAATTCTTTGTCTTCGAATTTTTTTGGCTGTCCAGAGCGAGGCTTGTCTTCAACACTGAAATCTCCATCTTTGAAACGTCGAAACCATTCTCTACATGATTTACTCTACATGACAGTTGGAGCAGTGTCACTATAAACTTCGATAAGTATTCGATGGGCTTCAGTTGCATTTTTCTTCCAATTAAAGCAGAAAATTAGAACCTCCAAATACTGCTTGGTTAACACAAAATTCGACATTTCAAACACAGTAAAAATCAAGGTTTTTGTATGAAACTCAAAGCGATATAAACTGAACATTATTAGCAGATGTCTAACCTCTCTGAAAACCAGCCAAAATCAGTTGTCACTATGAACCATTCACAACCGGAGCCATCTTTTGGAAAACGAACTAATTTGTACTCCCAATAATTTATCTTTGTCGAGACGCCAATTTATCGAGGTTTGCATTTAAAAATTTGAAAGAATCAATGAACCTTAATTTTACACAATTTTTCTGAAAATTCTTTTCATTTTTGTCTTTGGTGCTATCGACATGTTTAGTGAATGAAATATATTTTTCTTTGATTATCGGTAGTACATCTACATATCCATCGTATGCGATAGCAATTTCCTTAATTATAAAATGCGCGTCGTAGCCTGATAAATTGTGAAATACAACCAGAATATAAAACGAATTTTTATTATAATTTAAGTTACAATTCGAATGCACTGGATCGCGGTGTCTACCAGTGAGACAATGATCGGGACTCGCGTATCGTCCGACGCGAACGGTTTCTCGCAAATGTGACAACGCGTCGCGCTACGTCTCCCATTGCTGTTTAAACAACGTTTTCATGGGCACGTTGGCGGACAATATTTTTCACGCAATGCGCCAAATTGTTATCGCGCGAACCAGGCTACAGTCTTCATCGCGATGGAAGTGATACGACGATAGAGTGTCGTAGTACGCGTATCATACATAGTAGCTTATGCTAAATGCTTGTTTGATGCTATTGATACGCGTACGATGACGCGTCTTCTCTGTTGGATTCCGTCTTCCGTAGGACGTATTCCAGGTCAGCATAGACGATGAACGGCACTCGTTCCCAATTGTTATAGTTGCCAATTTGGATATGCACTTGTCATCCTCGCTCGGCAGTCAGATGGCGCAGTCGTTGATCTTCTTGCAGTCCACTTCGTGCGACTGCAATTTTTCGCACAAGCTGAAGTAATGGAGACACCTGTAAATAGAGAAATCATTTTTTTGTTGCTTTTTATTGGTTTTTTTATCGTACTTATCGGTCGCAAAAAAATTTCTTGTTCTTTTTCCTACTAATCTGCGAGCTCACGAGACGCGACAGGTTCTTGATCCACGCAAAGTGTCTAATGTTGTCGTTGCGTGAATCTTGAAGGTACAAGAGATTTACATGCTTCTTCTTCTTGTCGCCTGTGAGCCATAAAGGAAGGACCTGCTTATCTTCGATGCTGTACACGTTGATCGATATGTTGTTGAGATTTTCGAATTTCGGAATGCTTTCGAACGTTCGGAAATTCGATATCCGCAAGATTCAACTGTCATATAATGCGGATACGATGATTTTCTATCCACATGACTTTTAGGCGGGTATAGAGCGGCTATCATCAACCACGCGAAGCATACATTGTCCATCGAATGCACATTGATCACCGTTTTCTTAAGTATAATTTCTCGCGGCACCTCGAAGTGACATCCCGCGCAGGGGATGATTTTTAGTTTGTTCACGTCAAGTTGAGGATTCGCAACAATGCCCGCCCGCTGTCACGTCGCTCTTCGAGCGATGCTAGTATAGACTCGACGACGTGTCGCTTGTACCACTCGCGCATGTCGGTGCATTGATATATCTCGCTGTTCTTTGTAATTATACTTTTATTAGCACGTTTATCCTTCGTCGCAAACTCGCCATTGAACGCGGTGTTCATTTTTACACTACCGTGTCTTTCTACAGCGTCTCGCATTCGCTCTACATTGCCAACGTTTTCTAAAAACTGCCGCGGCTCGATGTAATTAAAATTTATCACCGCACCTGTCAATATACGACTCTCGAACGCGGCATTGATTTCTCGCCAGACAAGAGATCGTTCATTGCCACTCGTCACCAATGTGCATAAAACATCGCTCCAATTATGACTTTGCACCCGCGAGTCGCGCGATCCTCGTCACCGTGGATTTTGTCTGTGTCCAATGGTGAGGCGCGGACGCTTGGCACGACAAAGTTCTTCAAATTGCTTGATGTATTCGTCGTATCATTGCAGCCACGCGAAACACTCCACCAGAGTAGCGATCTGGCCGCACTGTTCCAACCGTTCGCATTCCACTCGCTCGTGGTTTTCCATACTTCTTTTTCGCACTTCCAGTCTTTAGATCACACTCTTATACGGAGCACTTGACTCGTTCACACACGTTGCTGCACGTTGCTTTACATCTAGAATGTCATAATGTTTTATCATCTTGGTATTATGTTCGTCTACTAAAGTAGATTCTTTAGTACACTCTTTACAGGGGTAGCATAATTGATTACGCATATACTTATCACACAGGTCATGAAACACTTTTTTAGCAGGATTCTCCTCGTGGTCGTAGTATGGCATCACTAACTTGTCCGTTATCATCACTTCTCACCACCCGCTGGAATCTTAATACGCCTGCAGCTATATTGAATCTTTTCTTCACTTTTCATTGAATGATAACACTGTTCTTTTATTAAACCGAAAGCTTTGTACCAAAATCTCTCTTTGAAGTCAATGTGCACCGTTTCGTCTCCTAACCGTCCGAACCAATATTCTTTTTCATCATCGTTATCGTCATTGATGACTCCCTGTTTCGCACGACATGTATCTATTTCTTGATCGCGTAGAAACTGCACCGGCGATATTCGCGCATCTTTGTCTCTCCTCCGCGAATCACAATGTTCAGACACTTTTTTTGCATTCATTTTTTTAATGTGTGCAGAGTGCATATACTGCACGAGAATATAAATAAAGGCACTCTGTAATTCGTGCACAATCTGCCGTTCAGCCTATCGAAAGAATCGGTCTCATGCTTCCTGACGTGATACATTCCTTCATTGTTAATATCAGCTATACGAATTATGCATGATGTGCATACGGTTAAAACACCGTTGTATAATAATTGTAGATCATACAGTACGAGAGTTCAACGTATGAATTTCTGGAGACGACACGAATTTTTCTACGCGATCCATTTCATCGCTCATATCATTAGCACATTCACTATCGTCGGATAGCATTTCTTCGTCAGACGACTCTTGGTCCATTATATTCTCAAAATCTACTTCCATTTCATCAAACTCTTCGTCTTTAATATTTGCGTTTCCGATATTCTCGAATTCTACATCGTCCATGTCTTCAATGTTTTCGATATTCTCAAACTCTGCATCGTGCATATTCTCAATGTTTCTGATATTCTCGAACTCTACATCGTCCATTATGTCCTCAATTCTATTTCCATTGCTTTAAATAACTTGTCTGCATTTACCATGTTCGCACGATGGTCAGCCATACTTTTCGCATTACACTTATTGCGATCGATTCGATAATCTTTAATGGCGCCAATTGAGGTGCCGCGCGCTTATGACCCATTATATATTTCATTTGCGACTTCTTTGTCGCTTTGTATACCATCCCTATTAGGTTGCAGCATCGAACATGTCACCGATCTCTTCTTAGAAAAAATATCGTTATCGGTATCTCTTTTTTTGCGACCGATCTCACGGTTCTAGATAAATATTATTATCAATGCTTCTGACCTTGAAAGAAAGAACTGTGAGAACGCACTATGCTTTGGGATGGGTGTGGGATCTACGGCAGCGACCCGAAACGCATTTTGTGGTCGGTGGCGGTGGCGGCGGTGGCGCCGACGCCTGCAACGGGGACTTCTCGCGCCTCCCCCGTCCCTTCCTCTGCGCCTACGAGTACCTCCCACGCCCCGCGCCCCCCTCTAGCCCCATGGTCCAGAACCCGCCTAATATATCTACTAAGTAACTTGTGAAGTATACTTGTGCAAGTAAATTTTGTGACAATTTTTATATGTTGTTTGAAGAAAACTAAAGCTATTATTTCTTGTGTTGGAACAGGAAGACATTGAATGAAAATATTTTTTAAGAATTAAAGTTACTATTTCTTAAGACGTTGAAATAAAAAGGCCTTCAATGAGAATCTAAAAAGATACGTAACATCATATAGTAAAGTACCACTTGGGTCTTTCTTTTTAATTTTACTTTTAATAAATATAACTTTTTTTTTCGACACATCATTTATTCACAATTTTTAAAGATTATAATGTAGCTCCAATTATTGATATCAGATTTTTTATATACCTGATATGTTGTTTAACGGCACAAGCACTTTCGTGATTGTACTGTAGTTTTAATTTTGGACGCGTCAGGAATATCGAGATAATTACACTATCGTTGAATCGCAAAAAATCTATACCTTTGAGCACGATTGCTAAGGTCTCTTTCACTTCGCGATAAAGTCGCGCCAATAATAACGCACAGTTCTAAATACGGTATCGTATCTTCAACGATGAGATCTCGCATATGCTATTATACATGTATTTACAAGATGCTGCGAAATGAATACAAGGACAGGGTTTTATAAGTGTTGGACCGCTAACCATCAGCGTTTGCATGCTGAACGATGCTATGCTCATACGTTTCTTCATCCGTACGCATCATAATAACCGAAACGACACTACGATGTATGTTTGCGTTTGACGGATGTATCGATGTAATTCGAACGATTAGTCCGACTCGTCGATACGGTCGATGTCAAATATACGCGATTCTCCAACATCGCGTTCGAAGATACAATACACGATAGTAACATCTTTAACAAACATCAGCACATCGATTACAAGCTATTGGTTTTAGTTTTTAATACAAAAAAGAAACAATGTAAATTGATAAAAAATTTTTTCGTTCACATCACTATATATGTATTTTCTTTACTTCCCATCCATCCATCCATTCATCCTATACCTCGACGCGCTATCGTATTCCGTTTAGGTAAACAACAGCCAACATTTGTTTTTTTTTGTCGTTTCACGTATGATGTACGTATGTACGCATGTATTTTGTAATTTTGACCTAGGCTTGATAACGTATTCGGACGTAAAATTTTCCGCTATTTTCATTTGTGATGTCATGAATAAGGCTTTACATTTGTAAAACGGTACTTTGACCTTGAGTTATGCCCAAGGTCGACCTCAAGGTCAAATTCAAGGTCACCATCAGATAGATCTCCCGAAATCCTGCAAATTTTGTCTGAACCATTTTTTTGTACAAACACATCCCTACCTTTTAAAAGGGTGGTACGGGTGCTCTGAGACCCAGTACAAGGAGTGTGAGTCCATACAACAGCAATTACTAGAAAAAGAGGGCGAATTCAACGACAAGGACGCACTAGAGCAAGAATGTTGCGAGGAAAGATATTTTGAGGTAAAATCTTTGTTAAAACGATGCATGAAGTTATCGTCGGCGTCGGACGCTGTACCGCGGTTATTCGGTTGTTGCAACAGCAAACCGAGCTCAAGAAATGCGTCGCGATGCTCAGCACGAAGGCGCGGACGCCATGACACCGCGTAGTAATAACGAGACGTTGTCGGCCATTCTCGCGCGACAAACCGACATACTTGACCATGTGGCAAACAATGCAAGCACGATTAACGCAGATACTAGAGTAAAGTTGCCTACTATCAAACTACCGAGATTTGATGGCAAAATCGAGAATTGGAAAGCTTTTTCTGACAGCTTTCGATCAATTATACATGTCAGACTGCAACTGTCTGATGTCGAAAAGTTTCAATATTTAGTTTCGTCAATCTCAGGGGACGTCGCTAAAATTATTGAGTCAATCGAGCTAACGGGTCAAAATTATTCAATGGCGATTATTCGATGGGAATTACTGCTAAGTAGATATGATGATCCTAGGTCGCTCAAGAAAAAACATATCGAATGTTTGTTCACAATGCCCGTCGTAGCAAAAGAGACAGCGAAGGCTCTTCGCGAGTTAATCGATTATATTTCCAGGCACCTACGCATGTTAAAGATTCTAGGATTATCTATTCGATTCATGGGATGATCTGATCATGCACATGATGGAAGACAAGTTCGATGTGAAAACTCTTCGAGCATGGGAAGAGGAAACGAAATCTAGCGAAACAGTGACGTTAAACGACATGCTGGAATTTCTAAAAAATAGAAGCCTCATTTTAGAGCGTATCGAGTCACGATCAAATGACAGGGCTCTCAAAGAAAAGGAGCTGCGCAGCAAGGGCTCTCATGGGCATTCTAAATTGCAAGCTGGAAAGCTCAAAACAAGTTCTCTAACCTCTTCTCTGAATAAGTTTTCCTCTGCGATGGATCACATCTTTTATTTGTTTGTGAGAAATTTCTAGCTCTGTCGGTTGCCGATCAAATCAAGGAAGTCAAGCGTCGCATAAAGCTATGCATAAATTGCCTCAGAAACGACCATTACGTAAAGGCATGCAAAAGGAATTCCTATCGAGAATGTAATGGGAGGCACAATACATGTCATCAACAGCAGGCTGACAAGGACTCTGCAAAATCAGAGCCGCAGGACAACAATCATCAATTAGTTGCTAATGTAGCGGTTAATCATGCATATCATAAGGTAAAAAGGCAACGAATTCTCATAGCTACTGCAAAATTAGAAGCAATGCGATGTAATGGCTCGCTAATTCCGATTTGCGACTTCTTGATAGTGCCAGTGAGGCAAACTTTGTCACTCAAGCTGCGTACAACAAACTAGGGTTGAAGAAAAATAGGGCCTTCGAAATTGTGACCGGTCTAAACGAGATTGAAAACAAGATTCACAGTATTTGCGAAGTTCATGTAAAGTCGAGGTGTTCCAATTTCCAGGCCAGTGTTCAATGTCTGATTGTATCCAAAATTACCAAGAATTTGCCGTCCACGAATATAGATCGTGACAAGCTACAGATACCGAGTAATCTTGTATTAGCTGACTCAGAATTCCACAATAACGATCCAATAGACATGTTACTAGGGGCGGAATATTTCTTTGACTTGTTAGAGGTAAAATCAAGCTTGGGCAGGATCAACTAGTTTTACAAAATACGACTTGGATGGATCGTAGCAGGTTCCGTTAATCCCGGCAGGGATTCGGCCATCGACAGGGGAGCGACAAGCGCATTAGTTTGTTCGGTGGAGCCTCGCGATGGGTTAAAGGAATGTCTGAAAAGATTCTGGAAAATTACGACAGCGACAAAACGAGAGCGTTATCAATAGACGAGAAAAGATGCGAGCAGCATTTCGAGCAAACTGTCACGCGAACAAGCAATGGTAGATTCATAGTAAAATTACCTTTCCGCGATGCGAATTTACCTATTGGTGATAACCGAGAAGTAACTTTGAAGCGTTTAATGCGTTTGGAACGCACACTCAAGAACAATGAAGTCATGCGAGATCGTTATGTTAAGTTCATGCGAGAATATATCGAGTTAGATCACATGTCAGTCCTGAAATCTCAGTCTGATGATTGCAAAGGCGCGGTCTATTTGCCTCATCATGGGGTGTTAAAAGAATCTAGTACTAGTACAAAATTACGTGTTGTATTTGATGCATCCGCTAAAAATAATAAGGGCGTCTTTAAATGATGCTCTTTTGATCGGACCCGTTTTACAAGATGGCTTAATCGACATAATTATTCGTTTTCATACTTACAAAATCGCTTTAACGGCCGATTTACAGAAAATGTATCGCCATGTGTTGGTTTAGAAAGACGATCGCGATTTTCAACGAATTTTATGGAGATTTTCGCCTGAGCAACTTGTACAAGAGTATCGCTTAAATACTGTTACGTATGGCCAAACTTGTGCGTCTTACTTGGCAGTACGTTATTTGAGACAACTAGGTGAGGAGGGTAAAGAGAGTTATCCGCTTGCGTCTCATATTTTATTGAATGATACTTATGTCGACGATATAATTTCGGGGACTAGCACGATTGAAAATGCTCGTTCTTTGCAAGAACAGTTAACTATGTTATTACGAGAAGAAGGATTCGAAGCGCACAAATGGTGCTCTAATTCTGACGACGCACTGAAAGGAGGATTCCGCACGAGCTGAATCTAATCCGCACTCTGTGAATCTAATTCTAGTTTCAAGATTGATGCGAATGATACTATTCGGGCTTTGGAGCTCGAATGGAAGCCAAATTCGGACAGACTTCAGTTTACCACAAATACAATAGATCATGCGTCCACAAAGCGCGAGATGCTGTCTGCAATTGGTAAACTATTCGATCCTTTGGGATTGATAGGTCCCATTTTAACGGTAGCTAAAATCCTGATGCAAAGTCTTTGGGAAATCAAGACAGGCTGGGACGATCCACTCCTAGATTCGGTGCAAGACAAGTGGAAGGAATTCCGAGATTCCTTAAATAATACTCACGAGTTATATGTTCCTCGATTAGTTGTAGGTGTATCAAAGAATTGTCGATATTCCATTTTGTGACGCTTCCGAGAAAGCATATGGCACATGTATCTACATACGATCGGTAAGCGAAGAAACGACAGTTAGGTTATTATGCGCGAAAGCGAGAGTAGTCCCTTTAAAGAAGCAATCTATACCTAGGTTAGAACTATGTAGCGCGTTATTACTATGTAAATTGATCAATAATGTAAAACACGCCATCCACATTGAAATCGATGAAATACGGGCATGGTCTAATTCCATGGTCGTGCTGTACTGGTTTCGTGGCGACATAGTGCGTTGTAAAACTTTCATATCCAACGTGTGTCGGAAATTAGCGAAATATTGCCTGCTATTCATTGGAACCGTGTAAAGGGTTCGGAGAATCCCGCAGATCTGATCTCAAGAGAAGTTTCACCTGCTCAGCTGAAGAATAATTCCCTATGGTGGAATGACCCTAAATAGTTGTCATATATTCGTCCCAACACAAGCGAAGAAAGTTTCGATTTGGAATTCGCCGAGGATGTACACAGAGCCGAGATTGAAGCTAAGCAACTCACAGCAGTTTGCAATCGTACCTCAATTATTGGTTTCCAACGAAACAATCAACACACTCATCACAAACTGTTCAACGTTCACAAGGATTGAGCGAATACTTGCCTATTGCATTAGATTTCTTCATAATTGCCGCAAAGGACATGAAGACCGAGAACTATCTAAATTGACTCTATCTAAGTTGGAGTTATCAAGACGCGAGGTACTTAAGGGGATGCTGGAGTGTCTTGTTTTATCATTAAATTTTAAAAGCACCTTTCTCATAACTGTGTTTATGGACTGAAAAATCCTTCTCCACAATTAAAGTATCGACAACAATGCAAATCGCCAGCTACATTTGAATACGAAAAACGAAAAAAAATTAAAGACTTACAGTTTTGTTATCGGCTTCTGTAGTCAACACATCACAATATGTGTTGCATATAAGAGTTTCAGATCTTGCACGTTCATGAAAAGTAGCTGGCGTATTGCGGAAAACCTAAACGAACAATCCCATGCTTTTAGAAACGCGGTAGGAGTTTTAGTTTAAGAGAAAGGTGCATCTAAAAATTTCGTTTGTATATTACGAGTGAAATTGACGTGAAGCCATGAAACTGAGCAGTATTTTAGTTCCGCGATATTCCGACAGCGGTGCTGTCATGAAAAGTGCGTCGCTGAACCATAGAAATGATCTGAATTGACCTACTCAGGCCCATATCAATAAACATGCCCTGGTCAAAGTTTTTTCTTTTGAGAGGAAAAATAATAATAAAATAAATATGATATTTCAATTTTGTTGAAATAATTTCTTCCTACACAAAAAACAT
>NW_011627344.1:276985-293523 GCF_000204515.1 Acromyrmex echinatior | reverse complement strand
ATATATATATATATATATATATACACACACACGTTCTGCATTAATTACATAAATTCACTGCTTTAAAAACATAAATTCTTTGCTTCACAAACGTAAATTCACTGCTAATGCAAAGAATTTGTGTGCTTAAAGCAGTGAATTTATATTTGTAAAGCAATGAATTTGTGTTTGTAAAGCAATGAATTTGTGTTTTTAAAGCAGTAAATTTGTATAATTAATGCAGAACGTTTACATAACGCTATATTGAGTCGGAATGACAGATAGCTTAACCTCTAAAATCTTCAACTTTAACGCTTAATAACTCGAATCATGAGGCCAACCGCGTTTTTTTATCAGATTATTTCGATTTGAGTGAAAACACGTCGAATAAGTGTATTTTTATTAAGATTTGAGGTGGGGAAGAGGTTATTCTATAATAAATAATTACCTTAAAAAATACAAAGAAATGTTTTCTCTGATCAATATATCAAGAGACATGCATTATAAGAATGAGATTTTATAATCTGATATAGTTAATATTATCTGAAGTAACATAAATTTGATACATACATAAGCTATGCTACCAATTAGTATACCAACACCAGCAATTAATTGAGTATTGTAAACTTTCTGTCTTGCGTCATAATGTTCTTTCCATGGTCCACATGGTCCAGGTATGTCATTTACTGTTGGCAATTTAATATCATCCACGGCTTTTGAGCTGGAGGAACGACTGCCTTTACAATGAAAAATATATGTTCAGATGAAATATTATTTTTCTTATTCTTAATTTATATGCAATTTATAGATTATTTCTGATTTATATATTTTTGCAAAGATAATTCCAATTTCAATATTAGGCCTGTTCATGTTGCTTGAAATCCTCCAAAATTTTTTAACTTAAAATAGAGATAAATATACTTAGGCATTGAAAAGAGAAAAAGCAAAGATGCTGAATACAAAAAGTGCAAGCAATGCAAACAGATCTAACAACAATCCTAATTAAAATAAAAAATTTCTTGTATCAATTTGAAATATCTGCTTTAGATAAAATGCTACTGTTAAATATTCGAATACATTACATTAAGTCGAAGTTATATCATAGAAAATCAGAAACTATAAAGTCTAATGTTGAGGTAAAGAATACATTTTATGATAAATTACTGTACTTTTACAAGAGCATTTTCTTATTTAATTCACAATTGATTATTTTCATAAATTCACAAGTCTAAAGTAATTGACAGTCGAAAGTAATTGGTAAGAAAACATTAATTAAAGAATTTATCATTAAGATAAGCGCAAAGGATTTTTATATTTATTATTATTATACGGATTTACACAGAATAACCTTTAGCAGGCATACATAATAGCAAACATTATGTAAGATATAGAATCGATTGTATCACGGATTAACACGAATGGCTCTAAAATAAGAAAAATCTCACCACTTCTGATAAAGTTACGAGTGATCGGTCGCAACACGTGATTAAGCATTTCGACGTAATTAACTTGTCCTCGATACAGTCACAAAAAATCTACGAAATGTGACACAAAGCAGATGAAATCTTTGACAATCGTTGACAATTTGACCAAGAGACATGTGAATCGACAATGGTCGATAAAAGAACAGTGTTGCCACAATATAAGCCTAACCGAGAGTTTACACCGAGGGTTCGATCCGAGTCGGAATGTAAGGGTAAAATCACACGATGTGAAAAACGACTGCGGTATAGGGAATGCGTCATAAAAGCCAATCAGCGTTATTCTGCGTTATTCCGAATAGCACTAATTGAATTCTCTATTCCGCAGTCCTTTTCCGCATCCTAAAGGTGAAATCACACAGTGCGGAATAGGACTGCGTCATTGAAATAACCACTCAGCGCTATTCCATATTTGATTGCGGAATAGCGATTGCGTTATTGTAATAAACCGTCATATTTTGAGAGGTTAAAATAATTTGATGTTGATTGATATGATGGAATTGCGTAATGTCGAGACGAATGAAGCAAAATGACAAAATCTGAGTGCATAAATACCAAAGTCAAAAAAACAATGCATTACGTGCGATTTCAGTATGCTCTTTTCCGCACTTTTTCATCACACCAGTTTTGTATGCTATATTCACACGATGAGGAAAAATGATAATAAATGCGTTAAAGCAGTTCAAAAAATTGTTATGAGATTATAAATATTAATTGTAAAACATTAAATATTACAACAGTGATAATTGTTTTTACAATTTGAAAAATTATATTTCATTTTAATAAGCAAATTATTGAGTCATCTAAAAGTATCCGCGGTACTTTATCACTAGATATATGACCATCAATACACATCTAGTGACAAAAAACCGCGGATACTTTTTAGATGATCCAATATTAACATGAAGTTAGTAATTTTTAAATTATATTTATGCTGGATATATCTTTGACGCATCATGTGAACATAGCACACAAAACTTGCATGATGGAAAAGTGCGGAATAGTGCTGATTGGTTGCTTCAATAACGCATTCTGTATTTCGCAGCCCTATTCCGGACCGTGTGATTTCACCCTTAGAATTTCAACCTATCAGAAATCATGTATTGTGGAATACACCATTTTTGAGATTGAAATTCTTAGGCCCGTATTCAGAACGCGCTTTTATCTCTAAAATTCTATATGCGTAACGTAAATTATAGCATATTAGCGCGCTAACATCGTTGTAAGCGCATTCTGAATACGGGCCTTATTCTCTGTTCTTTATTCAATTCAATCAATCGTTCTTTATATCATGGAAAGGAAGGAAATGGAGGACTTCAATTGGTTTATTTTTTTATGCATTACGTGTTATGCATTATGTAAGAGTTTGTGCTCCTCGCTTAACAGGGAAATGCTCGACTGCAGTTGGTTGGTTTTTGCATTCTAACCTGGATAGAACTCTCTCAATGTAAACTAGGCCAGTGACAAAGTATGCCTTCCAATAAGCGACACAAATGACATAATGGATCATTACATCCTTGTTATTTGTCAATGTTAAACAAAGTTGGTCATTGTGTCGCTTCGTGTCGCTTGTTGGAAGGCACATAAAGCTAGAACAACATTTGTGTCGATTTGTGTTATCAAATAGAAAACACCCTATAAGATTTATTCGCGTCGCATGCTCTAATGGCTCTTACACACAAAACGCGATAAAGCTTGCCGCACGGCGGAAGTTATCGCACTAACCAATAATTCTATGTTCTTAAGTCGGCCTTACCATGCAAAACTTCTAGAGATGATGTAATATTAGTTCCGCCGCGTGGCAAAAGTTGGATTGAGTTCAACTTTTTTTATCGCGCGATGGAAATTATGTATCTATTACTTCCAAGCAAGCAAGACGTTGATTGGCTGTCGCCAATTTCCGTCGCGCGGCGAGCATTGCCGCGTTCTGTGTGCAGGAGCCATGGGCTGTGGTCAAAGTCTTGCTACAAATACTTTGAAGCGTTTGATGGACCAGACGAAAGAATTTTACAAACTGATCAATTAAAAAACGCTTCAAAGTGGTTGCAACATTGACCATATCCGATCTCCTTGGGTGTAGAGAGCCTGTAATTAGAGTGGCGCCATACGAGAGGATGACGTCATATTTTAGCGAAATTCTGCGAGAGAGAAAGAGATATACGGTCTCAGTCTATCCAACACACTGTTTGTTGGATAGACTGAGACCGTATATCTCTTTCTCGCAGAATTTCGCTAAAATATGACGTCATCTTCTCGTATGGCGCCACTCTGATTACAGACTCTCTACTTGGGTGCAGTCGAGTTACCACTATAAATGCTTCGAAGCATTCTTTGATTGGTCAAAATTCATTCTTCCGATTGGTTAATCAAATGCTTCGAAACATTCGTAGTGGCAACTTGACCACACCCCTTTATTATTCTATCAGGGTCAGACTCTGATTAAATGAATCATGTGATCTCTAATCTAGCTTTGCTTTTTGATGATGAATTGTACAAAAGTGTACGAGCAACTATTTTTACGGTAATTATACGGTTTAGCACAACTATCTTAAAAATCAATGAAATTAGGCTTATTCGACACGTTTTTTAAAGTGAAAGAATCTGGCAGAAAAAAAGTGTCGCTTTGTCCCCCGAACCGAGATATTGAGCATTAAAGTTGGTAACTATTGAGGTTAGGAAATCTGTCACAGAGACCAAATCAGACCGGTAATTCTTCAGAAGAGCTACCTCCGATTTCGAAATTAGGATCATTCAAAGAATCTGGCTGAAAAAAGTCCAGGACTGCTCTGCGAAGAGTTACGTAATTAACACTTAGTAAAGTAACACTTCAATTAACTTTAACGCTCAGTATTTCGCAGGGCAGAGCGATACTTTTTTTCTGCCAGATTCTTTTATTTCATGAAAAAACGCGGCGAATAAATCTAATTTTATTAATTTTATTGATTTTGAGTGATTGGTCTAAATTGTATAATTACCACTTTTACTTATAGCATTTTCGACCCAAGAGAATGGATTTGCTCTCATTTAGATTGGATAATATTCTACTGTTGGTTGATGTTACATATTCCATCAAAGGAGAGCATACAATGTCATTAATCCAACCTAGATTGGTACAAATCCACTCTGGTTGAATATGCTATTAGAAAGAAGTACTTATATTTAAATATTGTACAGAATAAAAAAAAGTTAGATTACGTATATTTCACTGCGTGTTTACTTATGTTCGTCAGAAACTGTGAAAGTAGTTTTGGCAATTGTCGCTCGTCGATTAAGTAATTCAATTTGACGTCGTTTGAGAATTGTGAATAAGTTCATCTAGTTGATGTAAAAGATTCGTTTATTTTACTCGTTCGTTCGCGAATTACTCATTTACAAAAAAAATTGCTCTTTTTGTTATATTAAAATTATTTTTATTTGTTATTGTGTGTATTCTGTTCAGAACAACAACCGTTTACTGAGCACTCAGTGAGCAGTTGTCATTCTGAATGCATTTATTATGTTTATGAAATAACCAAGTTCTTGCATTTTAGCATACAACCAGCGAAACGTTACATCAACACAATGATACATCCACTAATTGCAGTATGCCAAATGCGATCAATAGCTGACAAAGTGAAAAATCTACAAGTTGTGAGCGAATTAGCAGCTGAGGCCAAACGCAGATCAGCCACAGTATATACTTTACAATAAAGTGTTTCATATTCTAAATTGCATGACATTAACTTTATTCTTCTAATTTATATATATTGCAGATAGCATTTTTTCCTGAAGCTTGCGATTTTTTGGCAGATAATAAAAAGGATATTGTCACCATGGCTGAACCTTTAACTGGACTGACAGTGACGGCTTATAAAGAAATCGCTATTAAGAATAATATCTGGTTATCTTTAGGTGGAATTCACGAAGCTGTAAATACTTTAATTTTCATTTTACACTAATTCATTTAATTACAAAAGATAAAATAATTATTTCTTCAATGATATATAAAGATATTCATCATTTCAGTCAGACAATGTGGAAAAGATTTACAATACGCATGTATTGATAAATAATGAAGGAGAACTAGTTGCCATGTATAAAAAGTTACACTTGTTTGACATGGATAATAAGGATACCGGAGTACGTCTGATGGAATCGGACTATGTGCTTAAAGGAATTGAAATTGTGCCACCTGTGCCTACACCGATCGGCAAGCTCGCACTTAGCATTGTATCCTTAATTAAAATTAACAATCATGTCATTCCATTTTTAAAAATGATCTTCATATATGATATTAAAAAGTTGATTTTTGTTAACAATTTTATCATTATTTATGTTCTTACTAAATTTAACTTTAACGTAACTTTTTGTTTAAAACACTTTTTGTAAAATTAAAAAAAAAAAAAATATTGGAAGATGGTTGATTAAAGTGGGATTAATTGTACAAATTTGTCTTAAAATTGGGTTAAAATTATAAAAGTAAGTAAATTCACTAGGCGTTGACCAATGAAATTATAAGTATTCTAGTGAATTTGCTCACTGTTGTAATTTTTATCTCATTTATGATATACAATCGAATCGCTGCATATATAAATTATAAATATATAGCAAAACACAACTTAACAACGATACAGTGTTACGACATGCGGTTTCCCGAGTTATCGATAATATTGCGGAATATGGGAGCACAGATTCTCACATATCCATCAGCATTCACATATGAAACTGGCGCTGCACACTGGGAGGTGATGCTGCGAGCACGAGCAATAGAAAATCAATGTTATGTCATAGCTGCAGCACAAACTGGCGCGCACAACCAAAAAAGAAAAAGCTGGGGTCATGCCATGGTAAATAATTATGTATATAGAATAAAAATAAATATAGCATCAGGAGACATTAAGAGTCAGCGCTAGTACTGATTTGCGCAAAAAAATAATAAAGATATAAATTTAATTAATTCTGAACGTTCCAGCTCTATTTTGAGTCATATCTTCAATAGATAAATATATAAAGAATTATCGCAATGGAACAAATATACTACTGATTAATCAATTAAAATCATATTTCATGTAAAATCATATTTCATGCTTTTTCATATGCAAATTGCATGGGTCATGCAGTGAGATGCGATCATTCTCAACATTAACCAATGTTGTAACACTATAGTTTCATAGTTGAGTCGTGATGGATTGCCAATCTCAAAACTAAATCAAAAGAAAATATTTTTCTTGTGTTAGAAATCGGATGGAAATTATGATCTTAAAAAGTTGCTCACCTCACAATCTGCATTGAACAACAGTTCATCAATTAATAATACAAGGAATACACTGAATATTGAACAATAGTCAGACATTAAAATTAAGAAATTGATCGACAAAAAAATTGCCATGTCTTATATTAAATGGTCAAAATGTGACTGTCAAGTACAATGATCAAAATCAGAGATGGTCAAATCAAACAATAAACAATGCTGTTATGACTTATTCAGTATCTCCCTATAAACATGATTTAGACCTGTATCAATTTTCAAATTCAGTCTATCAGGTTGGTAATTAATGTGGAGCATTTTCAACATAAGTCGTTTATTGTAAGACCTCTTTACATCCAAAATTTTTACATTTTTCCAATTGAGATCATGATTGCAATGCAAGCTATGACCTGTAATCAGCGAACGTGTAGTGATTTTTTCTGTGTGTATGATTGTAGTGTATGACTAATCTAGTTTTTAATTTTCTGCCAGTTTTGATCAATATAGAATGCACTGCAATTATTACAATTTATCTTAAACTGACGGCACACGATGCTTGTTTTACTGCTGAATTGCTAGTTGGATTAAAAGCCACCGTAATGGCTGTGATGCTGTTAGTGCCAGTATCATAACCAATACGATAGCAAGATTCTAATCCAGTTAGCAAAATATTACATCGACCGGGAGTCGAACCCGGATCTCTTGCATTCCGTGCGCACGGATTCCGGCCGATGTAATATTTTTCGAAATAAGAATTAATTATTTATAGATTTTTATATGTCATTCAACATTATTATGATTGTTTTGAAGATGCATCAAAAAATTGTTAAATTGCTAGTCAATTTAATTCGTGATATTACTGTGATAGTTTAGTAGAGTTAACGTTTCAAGACCGAAAAATCATTTCGGCGTGCGTTTCTAAGGACTACATACGTAGTGTATAAATTCACACACGAATCATACAAGCATTAAGATCCAGTTAGACCGTTTAAAGATTTTGATTTCTATAATTTGTGTTATCACAAATACGGTCCTATAATATATTATATTGTTTAATAAATTGATTCAATTATTTAAAAATATAATAACTTACTTTTTGGCACACTATTTATAAAATTGAATTTTTATATTCCATCAATGAACGGAACCATTTAATTGTGTATATAGTATAGTTATTTTTTCGATAAAATTAAAAAATTTCTCATTATAATTAAAAGCGTAATCCGTTCATTTTCAGATTGTGGATCCTTGGGGTACTATTATAGCACAATGTACGGATAAAATGGGTATAGCTATGGCAGAAATTGATCTCACACTACTGGAAAAAATTAGGAAAAATATGCCGTGCGAACAACACCGCCGTAATGATTTATACTCAAGAATGGAATGTCGAAAGTCCACTTAACACGATTAAAGGTTAATTAATAAATAATTATCATAATTATTGTATATTAAAATTCTTGTTCACTCAGCACTACTATTTCAAGGGTGCTATTTCACTTGCATATTAGACTTGTTCGCGTTACTAACACTTTGTGCACTCAGCATCTTTGTTTTCTTTCTTTTCAATGCCCAATTATACAATCTATCTTATTTTAAGTGTAAAAATATTCGGGGATTTCTAGTAACGCGAACAGATTTACTGTTGCAATTGTCGACTGTCAATCGCAACTTCTCTGTAAGAAGTTTTTATTTTTTTTTTCTAGCGCTGTGATTGGTTTGTGCACAATTGGCTCGTGTGCAATTGATATACATCCTATTTCAGATTATGATATCAGAAGTGAGAAAATACACAATAAAATTCTAGCTAGGTAATATTTTTTACAATAAATTTTTTATAGGTTTAAGGTTTAATTTTTTATAGATTTTATGTGTGTCAGTAGCATCAAAGGGTCTAGCCGAATAAGCATACGAAAAATGCCCTTAAACCAATCCAATTTTGAATATGTCACATTGTTAAGCTCGATAAATGATTATTTTACATTAAATTTCAACCTGCTAACTTATCTAACTTATCTATGCAGGAATAATGCAGGAATAATGAAAAACATAAATTTCAATTTTTTATTTTTATTTTTTCTATCGTGTAAATTAAAAAATCTGAAAAATTTGACACACTCTTTAGCATATTACATCTAAAAAAAATTTTGTTTAGATTTTTGACGAAAAATTTGAATAAAAAAAAATAAAAATTTTAATGAATGTTTTTTATTGAAAATATTTAAATATTGTCTTCAAAAAATTATTGTGAATTAATCATTCTATAATATGATGAATGAAATATGTCGTATTCAGATTTTTTAAAGGTATAAGGCACCCTTCCTCCCTCCCTTCCTATGGAGGAAGGGGGGGGGAGAAAAAATGGTAATTTACATTCTTTTTAAAGTGTGACCTAACCGTTTAAATATGAGAATTTATATATTATTAAGTTTACGTAAAAAAACTTAATCACTGTAAGAAATATCAAACATATTAACTGAGCCACACAAAAATTATTTAACACAAACGACATTATTGTAATAATTAAAATTAGAAAAAAAATTAAATATATATATTTTTCTATACTATAATTCATTTAAAAAATCAGTTACTTCTAAATACACATATTGTATAAAATATTTTTAAACAATGTACGCATAATTATGATAATGTACCTATGTATAAATATAATAATATTATATTAAATATATTTCTGGCGGGAAAATATAAATAAAAAATATAAAACTGTTTTTTAATTTTTGCAACAATGCTGCATACCTTTAAAAGATCTGAATACAACATATTTCATTCATCATGGAATGATTAATTTATCATATTCATATTTTTTTGAAGATAGTACTCAAATATTTTCAATAAGAAATATTCATTAAAAATATTTTCATTTTTTTTAAATTTAAATTTTTCGTTAAAAATTTAAAAAAATTTTTTAAAGCTCCTGAGTAGTTACTACAGTCATAGTGAATCGTGACGTCAGAAGCGAAAAATGACACGTTAATTTTGATTACATGCCATTTATAAATAAAGACAATTTGGATAAAATGATGAGATTGATAGTAAATAATCGTAAAAAGTGATAAAAGGCATATTAAATGCTTTTATTTAATGTGCATGTGTAGCTTATTTTCACTTGCACTTGTCTTTTATGACTTTTTACAATTATTTATTGACTATTAGCGGGGATAAACATAGTTTTCGTCCATTTTTACAAATGTTTTAAAGCAATCTCATTATTTTGTTTTATCTAAATGGTCTTTATTTATAAATGGCGTAATAAAAATTAACATGTCATGTCTCGCTTCTGACGTCATGACTCAATATGGTTGGTGCTTCTCTTATTTATTGCTAGTTAACATATTTATATTAGCGATCTTGTTCTAAATTTATAATACTGTTTATAACACTGTGGCTCGCCATCAGAGGTCCAACGGGACTCGCTCGGATTTGCGCGAGCATCGTAGCCACGCGAATATTCCCTTTAAATAGAACATCAATTTAAATTCATTCCAGGCGTCTAAGGCAGGGCCCACATTACATCGCCTTACTGATGAATTTAGTAGTGAGGGACCGAGACGAAACGCCGTGGTCGACCAAAAAGCTTCGAGTCAAGCCTCCTTAGTGGATACGAATATCATTTTCATACAGACATCCACAATACAATAAAAACTCTTGCAAAACATATTAAATATGTTTCAACACACTTACAATCGATAGAACCGCTTATAAAATATATTAAAAAGTCTTCTGTTTCATTAATTAATAAGTAATTATATATCTAGGAAACAATCTCACACGCGCGCGCACACATACGCACACACACTTGGTTCGTGCGTACGTGCGTGCGTGCGTGCGTATGTGTAATAAGAAATATTCAAAAACGAAATAATCTATGTTTATAATTACAACTATGACAAACTAAAATTAATAATATACAGAATATTTCCTGTAACTTTAATTTTAAAATTGTTCAGTTCGAAGATGCACATATTATGAGCAAGAAATTGTCTGCAAGATCATGTTTTTAAAACTTCAAGGTTATCTTCACGATTTTCAAGATAAAAGAGCAAACGAACGCCTCCGATTTGTAATGTCGAACGCATCTGGTAAATGTTAATATTTGTAATAAATAAGTGCATCTGAAACTTTCCTGGGAGCTGAAGGTGTATCATAATCGGGTCATGAAGTGGATTTTAAGATAAATGAAGCCAATATGCAACATGATGCAACAGGTATATGTAATGAAACTGATCACGATGATTGCGAATCAATATAATAACATTCGCAAATATTAATAAGAAGTAAATTGTAAAGAGAAGCTATTTATAAATGTTATTATCGTATTGTTAAGTTTACTACTTCATCACATGTTAGAAAGACCTTGTTTGTCACTTATGTTTTGATTCAGTATCAATAGATTTTTTAATATTAATATTTTTTATTAAAATCAAAATCAGATATTAAGTATTATATTTAGTAATATTGTATCAGTGCAATAATTGTAAATCTTGATAAAGGATAGCAGTTCTTAAAATTTGTTATCATGTGTACAAAATGTATATTGATATATTATAATATTATAAATTATCATGTTTATTAATGACAGATACAGTTGAAGACTCACAAGAACTTGCATTAAATTCTGATAACAAAAACCTACAACATGTTTAATATTTTATCGTTGCAACTGCATTACATCACAGAATTTGGAGAAGCTGTTAAGAAGTGAACAGTTGAGGGTTAAAATGAGAAAAAAGCTTGTAACTATGAAGAAGGAATTGAAGCGTTTAAAAAATGAAGTGCCTTTTGTCAAAGATTTTTAATAAAAGTCAGACAAAATTGCTTTTTAATGATTATAAGAGAAATACCGCATTGGTGTAAGGAAACTCTAGTAAGAGCTTATTCACTAAAGTTTGCATGTGATACGATGGGATACAATGAACTATTACACCAAAATTTTTCTTTACAAAATATTAGAACTTTAAGAAGGAGAGTAGAAAATTTTAAATTTAATAGTGGAATAAGTGAGAAAATTTCTCCATTTTTAAAGATTAAAGTTTCTCAATTTAAAAAACAAACAGATAAATGTGTGTTAGTGCTGGATGAAATATCCATTATTTCGGGGAAATTTTACGACCATAGTTCCAGTACTGAATATGGACATGTCATAATAGGTGTGTTCCCTTTTTACTGGCAGTGCAACCATCATGACATCACAACAGTGCACTGCCGCAGCCGTTCCAAAATTACTTAGATACTGCCAGCACTACTGTAACATCGTATTTCGAAACGACTTTGCAGTAGACTGGCAGTAATGTAAACAGATATGGATAAACCTACTAAATTGTCAATAAATTTTGAACAAAAACAGCAGCGATAGTTCTTCCAAAGAAGATGAATTAATTATGGGATTACCAATTCAAACAGTTTGACCTCGTGATAATGGACACAGTTAATGAATACTTATTTAGATGTGGAATTTAAGAGTCATTTTTGGTAACATGAATATATGTGCATCTTTTCTGCAGTTAAATATAATGTATATATTTTTTTATTTCCTGGATCGAATATTTCGACGCGTTATGCTTCTTTAAGCGATGCCATATTGCATTGTAACCTCATTTCGAAAGCCGCAGTAGTCGCAGTAGCAATATGGCTATCATTTATGATGTCATTGAGGGAACTAGACGCAATCGCAGCGCGCTGCATATTAATAACGAAACAATTTTTCAGTACTGCCAGTACTGACAATATATATCGGAACTATATCAGAGAAGGAACAAAAGAATACTGCAATTCATGCATTGTGTTTTATATTAGCTGGATTGGCTAGTAGATGAAAGCAAATAGTGGCATATTATTTTACAGGAACGACCGCAGGAAATGTTTTGAAATTAATTTATAGTAATCAAAATTATTTCAAAGGCGGAAAATATTGGCCTCTCAGTTCAAGCTGTCTCAGATATGGATACTAACAATGTGGAAGGAATTCAGCATAAAAATATTGCGAATACAGATTAATCATTATTGCCAACATGTTTGCGATGCAAATCGCAAATTATACTTTTGTTCAGATGATCCGCATGCATTAAAAAATATTGTTTGCGGTCTTCTGCTGAATAAAATGTTCAAAATATCGCAATATGTCGTGGACAAGTATAATCTGCCAACCTGTGATGTTAGAGCTTCATACTTATCTGATGTGACGTAATAAAAGAAGATGAAAATTGTGATATAAAATTAGCTTCAAAAGTTAAGAAAGACTACGTAAAGAGAAATAAGTTCTATTTTTAAAAAATAAAAGTATCTTACGCTATGAGCATTATGAGCTATCAAGTTAGTTCGGCATTGCGATTTTTATGTAACAATCTAAAAGATGAACGTCAAAGTACTACGTGGTTTATTTCAGTTGTAAGCAATGGTTTGATTTAATGATTAACCGAAAGTTATCATTGGTTTTAAGTAAATTAAAAATTAAAAAGAAAAGTTTCAAGAAGTTATAGATTTTCTTAATAAAGTAATAATATTCAGAGATTTAGCTATAGGAGATAAAGGTCATTGGAAACCGTTCTAAGGTGCTGTAATTTTATCAACCATGATTTGACTGTAATTGATTTATCACAATATCTTAAATGATTGTGATTTTCTATTTTTTTTTAACATCACGTTTAACTCAAGATACTTAAAAAAACTATTTTCTGCTATCAGAAGAAAAAACATAATTTCAAATTCAATTTAAGAAATTTAAAATTAATTAGTATTTCTCAATTTATAAAAGATATTAAAGACAGTAGTTATTAAGAAGATAATCAAAAGTATCTTTTAGAATTTTTATGTGTCATACAAAACCGTACTTCAAGGTACACATGATACAATTCGATCAGCAATTTAAATCTCGCACAGAGATTTAGTCCAGATTTACAACAGGTGTTTTAAGTCTTAAGTCCATAAGAAATTGACTAATTACAGTCGAATGCGAGGAGAATAAATATTGGGTCATCTAAAAAGTATCCGCGGTTTTTGTCACTAGATGGAGTTGACCATCAACACTATCTAGTGACAAAAAACCGCGGATACTTTTTAAATGACCCAATAATTATGATCCATTCTTTGTGGCTTAAGGCTTAAAAATCTATTGTAGATCCGAGGTAACAATTCTTCAAAACACGTACTGTTACTTTAAACAATACAAACATAAACAAATTGCACTATGTATCTAGTTATTTATAATAATAATAAATATTTTCAAAAACGAAAATGCAAAGCATATATGTTTGCAACAGGAAATAAAAATGCAAATTTTTATTACTATAGTACATTAGAGCTCGTCAAAATAATATCTTATTTTTTATTAATGCAACAACATTACATTTTTTCATTCAAATTGAGACAAAGTTTCGAATATTTCAAGAATATATGAGCAATCACAAAGAAAGTGGCAACTTAAAGAAAGTTTTTATGGAAATCTGCCAAGATATACCATTCTCTTTTCCACCTTGTCACAAAACTACCTTGTTCGAAAACTAAAATTATTTGACGATACTATACATTACGTATGAGATTATTATTTAAAAAAATACCTGATAAAAAATATAACTTATTCTAATAAGAGCATGGCAATGCATCATTACGTATTGTGATTTAAACATTTTAATTTGTGATAAATGTTTATTTTTATGATGTTTAATGATAAATGTTTATTTTTATTTCATAGTTTATATAAAATTTATAATTTTTTATTATAAATTTTATAATAATAATTATACATATATTTTATTAATATAAAATTTATAATAATTTTATTTAAAAGATTATATACATTTATAATAAATTTGTTTAATATACTCTTTGTGTTTCCCTTACTTCTTTATTTTTTTCTTTAATTATGGTGTTAGTTACTAAGAACTAAACTATCTTGTATTTCAGGTGATGCAATCGTCACTTTGGACCGATTTCACTAACATCGATTAGTTTAATGAATAATTATCCAACATATTGAATAAGGAAAACACATGTAACATTCCTTATTTTATTTAATATATTGAACATATATTCAATTATTCCTTTTATTGTGTGTTTAAACCTATTCCTTTTATTATGTCAGCTTTAATATTTGCAACTGCTAGATTACGTCTTGGTGAATTATCGCAATTATTCTCATTTGTACACACTTTTTAAAAATTGAATAATATAAAATTTGTAAGAAGAATTTGATAATAAACAGGATTAATCGCATCTGCATAAACAAACTAATCCTTGCATAAATTCTCAGGGAAATAAATTTATCCTCATTCAGACAACAGCACTTTGACACAGAGCGCTGATTGGAAAGCTGGTTGTAGGGGTAAAATTTACTCTCATCACCCGTTTTTCATCAATCAGCGTTCGGTGTCGCTTTGTTTCCCGTACGAGGATCCGGAGTTGCTTTCCATTTCCACACTAAAGCTTAGGTAATTTTCATTTGTAACATCATGACTTAATTGAATGCACGTTTCTTTTTCATTCTAACAATTCAACCAAGTTTTTGCCAAAAATTGCACAAGCTCGAGACTGTGTGTTTTACCAAGTCTTGTTAACTCGCATTAAAAATGAGGTTATAAACTTGTTAAAGAATAAACGTAGATCATGGTTGTTTTGTAAAAAAAATTTTTTTTAAACAAATGTTTAAAACATGTTTTAAACATCAGATTAAATTACACATGCTTTTTTTTAAAACAATTTAAAACAAATGTTTAAAATGTTATGTTTAAAAAATGTGTTTTTAATACTATTTAATAGAAGAGAAGATGATACTTCAATTACATTTTACACGATAACTTGGTTTACTTGGTTAATAATGAATATGTATATTTAAGTTTAAAACTTGACAATTACATTCATTAAAATGTTGTTAAATCGATTCTGGGCTCAAAATTACAAAATATTTATTACTTAGGACTATTAATAAAAATGTGGCGACATTGCATAATAGCGAATCGAAGAGAAACATGGATGATAATGTAGCCTTCCCTAAAAATAGTTTTAAAAAGTTAATTTTATTTAGAAAACAATAGTTTAGTTATAAAATTAACAAAAAAGTAGAGTGTATTGCAGAATATATGCATGTATACAAATGTATATATACACACATGTATAGGAGAGACCGGGGCTAATAGATTCATTTTTCAGTTTCGGATTTTTACAGACAAAATTAGACTCATTTTTCAATTTCGAATTTTTACAGACAAAATTAAGAGACTTATCGAAAAAATGAATTCTACACCAGTTACTACATATATTTGACTATCTAATAATATTTTAATAATAAAGGGAAATTGATAACTAATATGAAAAAAATGCATTTTTCTAATTATTATTTTAAGATTATTAAAATAAAGATTAATGTATTTTAAGCTATATCTTTGGCTACATATTAATAAAAATATTTTTATAAAAATATATTTTAAACACAAATATTCGCTTCGCAGGGCAAACAATATTTCTTTTTGCAAAATTTGTTCATTTTGTGCAAAAACACGTCGAATAAGCCTAGTTTTCGAGATTGGACATGAGGGAACTAAAGTTATAACATTTACCACTGAGGAAAATCTCTTTAAAGGAATAAAATTTTGAGAATTTTTTATCAACTTTTTAGTACTGCATTTTCTCATTTTTACCAACAAGAAAATACGGTATTAAAAAATTGTAAAAAAATTCTATGAAAAGAAAATTAACAATTTTTGTCTCTTGCAGTTTTTCTGTAAAGTTGATAGCATTCGAATAAAAAATTATTGAAGACCAATTTTCGGCAATTTTTATCAATTAATATCTTGTTAATTATTGCGAAAATTGCAAAATGGTAGAGGACTTTTCTTCTC
>NW_011627344.1:245576-274724 GCF_000204515.1 Acromyrmex echinatior | reverse complement strand
ATTTGTAAAACGGTACTTTGACCTTGAGTTATGCCTAAGGTCGACCTCAAGGTCAAATTCAAGATCACCATCAGATAGATCTCCCGAAATCCTGCAAATTTTGTCTGAACCATTTTTTTGTACAAACACATCCCTACCTTTTAAAAGGGTGGTACGGGTGCTCTGAGACACCCGGTATAGATAGCTCGGCAGTCTATAAAAATCTACAGTAACGTAAATTATAGATTAATATTAGAATTACAATTAGTTCAAAAATAATTATTTTAAAATAAAAATCTCAAAAAAGAAGCTGTGAATAATCAATACTCATAAAGGACTACATTAACAAAATGCCATGCTATTGTTTAAATTTGCATAACTTAAAATATATACGATCAAATAAAATATTAAATAGCAAACAATACATTCAAATATACCTATATTCATGTGATAATACACTTTAAGTTTAAGAAAAATGAGGAAGTAGGTGGATTATAAATGTTAAAATGTATCTCAAAAATGTTTCAAAATAAAAAAAAACAGCTTTTAAACATATATTCATTATATTTTATTATAACGCATTTTTATTTTCAAAATACTTGAAAATAAAAATGCGTTATAATAAAATATAATAAATATATGTTTAAAAGCTGTTTTTTTTTTGTTTTAAACATGATTTTTTCTAAAGCTGTTTAAAACATATAAAACATTAAAAACATGTTTTAAACAAAAAAACTGAATGTTTTGTTTTTTAAAAAAAGAATACGTTTTTTATCAACTCTGACGAGATGTAGGAGAAAGTGCCAATGTGAGTTGATACCAGTTCTTCTCGTGTGTAATCCAATGTATACAGGGTAGCACAAATATACCCCACTCATCCCGAGCAGGTAGAGCGAACTAAACTGAGTAGAAAAGTCCTTTACTATTTTGCAATACTCGCAATAATTAATGAGATATTGACGTTTAAAGATAGCCGAATACGCGCATCCGCCCTATTGTCCGACTATTGTCGAAGGTACGGTCCATCGAGCGCACGGCGCGCAGACCTCTAAGCTCGAACGGCGCGGCGCGCCTGCTAGGCTATTCCCGCTCCTCACGACCCGCGCGCTATGGGGCCGTATATTCATGCCATTCTGTATATTAAAAATGTGATACAGACGTTTCAATTGGGTCTCGTATTGGGTCCTTTTCAGTTAAATCATGTATGATAAATCATGTAAGGAATGGTTTCGACGTTTCAAGAATAGAGATTTTTCAAAAATTTGAAGACAAAGAATTAGAGGCATTACTCGAAGAAGATCAGAGTCAAACAAGAGGAACTTGCAGAATCATTGGGAGTAACTCAACAAGCCATTTCTGCACGATTGAGAGCCATGGGAATAATTTAAAAACAAGGAAATTGGGTGCCTTATGAACTGAAACCGAGAGACGTTGAAAGGCGATTTTTCACTTGCGAACAACTGATTCAAAGACAACAAAGAAAAGGTTTTTTGCAGATTGTGAGTGGAGATGAGAAGTGGATATTCTACGACAACTCCAAGAAGAAAAAATACTACGCTAAGCCCGGTCAATCATTGCCATCGACCTCAACACCAAAGCGAACATTCATGGTTCGAAGATCATGCTCTGTATCTGGTGAGACCAAAAGGGTATTGTTTACTATGAGCTGCTGAAACCTGGCGATTCCATTACGGGCGATCGGTATCGGCTACAATTGATTCGTTTGAGCCGTGCATTGCGAGAAAAACGGCCGGAATACGAGCAAAGACATGATAAAGTTATTTTTCTTGATGACAACGCTCGGCCTCATGACGCAAAAGTCGTAAAAAAATATTTGGAAATGCTCAAATGGAATGTTTTACCGAACTCGCCGCATTCTCCGGACATTGCTCCTTCTGATTACTGGTTGTTCCGAAGGATGCAGCACGATTTGGCAAGTCACCGGTTCACTTCTCCAAAATTGGATCGCCTCCAAAGACGAGTCATTTTTTCGAGATGGAATTCGAAAATTGCTTGAGAGATGGGAAAAAGTAGTAGCCAGCGATGGACAATACTTTAATTAATTTGTTCATTCATTTTGTTTTGAAATAAATGCATTTTTGAACACAAAAAAACGGACCGAACTAATTTGTACTCCCAAATAATACAAAATGTAGAGTCAATCCATGATGTTAATCAAATATATAAGTAAAACACTCATTCGTTAAATATCGTTAAATCTATTGGCACTAATTAAAATATCTTCAAATGTCGTCTGTTATATTTTACTGAATATACAAACAAAACATATTCAAAAAATCACACTAAAATAAAAGATTTATGATAAAATTAATAAATTAAAAAAAAATTATTTTAGTCATAATTATTAAAACTTACATATCAATATTGTTCGACAGCGAGTTAAAGCGAGAGCGATAGCGAGAAAATTTTGAGTGAGACGGCGTTTTGGCTGAATTTCGATTTACGCGAATTCTCGATTGCGAATCAAACGCGGCGGTTTTCTGGTGACGGAGCGTCTCTTAGACGGTTGCACTTGTAGCAAAGTGTTGACTCTAACCGAGAACAGCGAAGAAGAAGGCATTGCTGTTCGATTTTGCCTTTTATTCTCTTTAAAGAACAAAGGCTTTCCTTTACAATCGCCTATGAGATTCTCGCAAAATTAAAAAATTTGAGGTGACTCTCTGTTTCGGGCAGCGATTGGCAATTTCGAGCGCGATGGCCAAGCGGTACGCTATTGCCATGCGCGCCCGCTAAATCTGGAATGATTGGGATGTACGCATATTACGCGTTTTGTGTCATGCGAGCGCGCGTGCGCTGCGACTGATCTGAATTAGCTTGCCGTTATAGCGGTTGAGATTTGTGTACGTACGACATGCGGCTTAGCTTATGTTTTTTGACTTTATTGACGAGGTGATGGCCAAGTTTATGTTTTGGAGATCTCTAAAGACGCTTGGAATCCTTTTAGAAGCTTCCGATCCGCATGTCGCACGTACGCTAAATCTGCTGTTAGCTGTATCTCGAACAAATATATTTAACGATGGTTTATTATAATAATGCGAGATGAATACAGAAAGAGAGAGAGAGAGAGGGGGGAGAGGGGGGAGAGGGATACAATGAGAAAATCAAATCGCGGTAAGAAATACGAAAGAATAAAGAGAACGTTCGACGATTAAATTAAATATAAACATAAATTATTGGGAATAAATATATAAACATTAACTGATCTATTAAAAAGGAAATGTCAATCTTTAATGACTAAGTCGTAATACAATGGGCTCAATAATTCTGTATTATTTTATAGGTTTAATCCATTTTTTTGCCTATTAATAAATATTGCCTCAGAGATTAATCTCTTATTATAATTTCTTTCCTTTTGTCTATCTAATTGACACGTCTTCCTGCTAAAAATTCCAAGCATGTCCGTATATGAATTTGAACTTAATAAATATTCTTATTAGAAAGAGTATGTTATGAGATCATTTTCTGAACCACATTTTGATTTCTATAACATAATATCACATAGTGATCATTATATAAGAAGTCTAGTAAAGGAGTTCTTTTAGATATTCTATTTATGAGATCTCAAATTTGGATGTTACAACGATATCTTTTGAATGATATAATTAATATCAGGTTTAACATAACATTTTGATATCATAAATGAGAGTTTCCATTTTACTATATAATGAGTATAGTTCAATGCATATATACACATATTTTGTTTATATCTTCCTCAAAATAAATTTGAATAAATCAAATTAATATGAGAAGCGCCGGTTACGATTAAGATTAGATGTTAAGAGTAATATACATTTTTAGAAATCTATATAGTATTGTATTATATTTTACATAAAGCTAGAACATTTAGTTTTTTATTAAGATTCGATATTTATGGACTATCTGAAATTAATTTTTTCTTTATATTAGGTGTACAAATAAGTTTCCGCCATTTGACAAAAGACGGCGCCACTAGCAAGCTGATTAAAATTGTCTGATGTAAAATATTCATCACACATCGTAAGGTTGGACATCTGTCAACAACATAACCTTGAAATACTAGCGATTTTGTATCAGCATTATATATTTTTTTTTGTGCGAAAATGCCGAGTTTTGAGCCGAATAAGCGTCATTTGCGGGAACTTTTGATTTACTTCTTTAATTTGAAGAAATCTGCAGCTGAGGCTCATCGATTGTTTGTAGAAGCATATGGTGAGGCTGCCTTAAGTGAGAGAAGTTGTCGTGAATGGTTTCAAAAATTTAAGAACGATGAATTTGACGTCGATGACAAAGAACGTAGCGGAAGGCCGAAAGTGTACGAAGACGCGGAATTGGAAGCACTATTGAATGAAGATTCGTGCCAAACGCAAAAAGAACTTGCACTTACATTAGGAGCGACTCAACAAGCAATTTCACATCTTGAAATCATTGGGAATGATTCAAAAGCAAGGGAATTGAGTTCCATATGAACTGAAGCCGAGAAACGTTGAACGCCAATTTTCCATATGTGAAATGCTGCTTGTCAGGCATAAACGAAAGGGTTTTTTACATCGTATAGTCACTGGTGATGAAAAATGGATCCATTATGATAATCCAAAGAAGAGGAAATCATGGGGATCACCTGGCCATGCTTCAACATCGACAGCCAAGCCGAATATTCATGGAAAAAAACTTATGTTGTGTATTTGGTGGGATCAGCTTGGTGTCGTGTATTATGAGTTGCTCAAACCGAAACACTTTCGGCCTTCCGCTACATTCTTTGTCATCGACGTCAAATTCACCGTTCTTAAATTTTTGAAACCGTTACTGGGGCTCTCTACCGAACACAATTGATGAGATTGAGCCGAGCACTCAAGGAAAAACGCGCCCACTACTACTCCAGGCATGACGAAATTATTCTCCTGCATGATAATGCACATGTTGCGGCGCCGGTCAAAACCTACATGGAAACACTCAATTGGGAAGTTCTACCCCACCCGCCGTATTCACCAGACATGCCCCTTCCGATTATCTATTCGATCGATGGCGCATGGCCTGTCTGAGCAGCACTTCACATCATATGAAGATATCAAAAATTGGATCGATAATTGGATAGCCTCAAAAGATGAAGCGTTCTTCTAACGCAGTATCCGTATGCTACCAGAAAGATGGGAAAAAGTAATGGCTAGCGATGGATAATACTTTCAATAAAACATTATGTATTGTTCTTTCACAATAAATGCTTAATTTTTGATAAAAAACGGCGGAAACTTATTTGTACACCTAATAGTTTATTTAAATATTCATAAAAAATTTTGGCCAATCACATGGGATTTGGTTTTTTTTATACATCAATGATTTTAGGGAAAATTTGTGAAAACATAGGAAAACCATTTATCTATTTTAAATAATTAAATAATAGATATGATTCCATTTTAAATGTAAAATGAAAATGATTTTTCAAAAATAGAAAATACAAAATGCCATTTCCATTTTAAATATATACTTAAAATGGAATTATTTTAAATACATATTTAAAATGGAATTATTTTAAAATATTACCCAGTCCTGTAATTCGCAAATATTATTGAACATGAAACTATGGATGAAATATCGGAAAGTGAACTATTGAACTATGGAAGTTTATTTGATTTTACTCAAAGAACATTCTACTCTTCTTCAGAAAAAGAGTCTGATGTCGATATCTCGCAAGAAAATGGTATAAAAATTAATTCTATCAAATAAATATAAGATTTATACATAACAAAATATACGTAATAAAAAGTAATGATACAAAATTAATTCATTAATTTCTTCCGATATTATAAAAATTATAGATAAATATTCCAAGGACATTTTTAAATAATCTTCACACAGTGATCAGGAGATTACTTCTGAAGTTATTATATAACAAAAACTCCAGTACTTACTTTGTTGAAGATCAATTCTTCAAGAATATTACATAGCAATCAAAAACTCTTGAAATGCAATCGAAAACTTCAATATTTAACGAATTTAAAAATAGTTCTTCTATAATATCACCATCTTCATTTTATAACTCCTCAAAAAAAATCCGAAATATCAAAAGTTGATATTTTGAAGAAAATTTCAAAATCATCTTTCTAATGATCAAAACTTCTGCAACGAAACCGATTCTAAATATAGAGGAAACACGTTGTTGTCATAACGTTTTCTCATTAATTTCATTATTTTTAAAATAATTTTGTATTCTTTTTTTACTTGAAAAGATATTTCGTTATCTCAACTACATGCGTGTGATGGTCAACATAAAAACAGTTCTGAAAATAACAATTTATTCTTACTTTTCAGAAATGTGTCGGACGGAGATATTAAAGTTATTTTACAAATTGTAACATTTATAAAGTAGATTGTTTTGGATTTACATCCAGACTAGCTGCATGAAATAAAGGAAATAAATAAATTTGAATTTATCAGTTTCAACCATTGAAGCTTTAAATCAATTCGAAACGCTTTTAGAAGAAAACGACGCTGCTCAATTACAATATGTGAGTATTTTTTTAGAAAATAAATTAGAGGAAATTCAAGAATTTCTAATTATTTATATTTTATAAAGGTGACGAATTGATTGTTTATAAACATCTCTACATCTAATACTTTTAATACATTTAGTAGTTATATACATATAATACATTTAATAGTTATTTAAGAATAATACTTAATTACTATTATACTGGTTATCTCTCTCTCATTTACATATTTAACATTTTATTTATTTAATTTTTATTAATTTTTTGACAGAAAAAAATGTACTATTGGAAAACCATGTCCAAAAAAGCACGTTCGCACTTAAATTAACTCTTACTGATAACGTTGTTTATAAATTATTTTTGACAGGACAAAAACCTCTATCCAAGCAAAGAACATGAAATTCATTAGTTTTCTTATTAGTATATTGGTTATATTTTATTTATATTAAAATCTAACTTTTATTTTCAATTATTTTATATATACGATTTCATTAAACAAGTATTATATTAAACAATTATAATTATATTATACTCGTATAAACGAGAAGCTGAAAACGACTTTTGAAATGGTTTTTTTTTCTAATATATATATATATATATATATATATATATATATATAATATTTGGATTTGTATGTCTTTATTCATCTTTATATTGTATATGTATTATATTCTTTGATTTCTTTTATGAATTAAATAATTAAATATACATGACAAAAATTCTCGACCAATTTTATACTATTTGCATCTTTAATTTTATTTTATATGCATTGGCATCAATTGAATTCTGTTTAAAGCGTATTGAAATTTGTGGAAAATGAATTTTCTGTAAAAGTTAATACTTCGAAAATTAATGACTGTTTATTTTTATTTTTAGACACAATCATTAAAACCCGCCAAAATTTTACGAAAGTTTTGGCTCAGAGTGTAATAAAAACATGACTTCAAACACGCCGGTGATCGAATAAAAGAAATATCTAAATAAGAAAATTCATAACATAAAGTTACTTAAAAAGCTTAAGTGATTATTTTTTAAATACATTAAGCTCTTCTTTGTATAATAATTTTTTATAAACTAAATTTACTTTATATATTGCAATTTATAAAAAATTATGTATGCAGTTCTTAAATAAATATCAATATTATTTGTAAATATCAATATAATCTTTAATTTCTATCTTTTTCTACGAATAATAATTAAATGTGGAAATTAATGTCTGTTGGGCGTAATAAATAAGAACTCTAATAAAAGTTATCTTTTAGATATCATGTTAAACAACTCAGTTTTACGTGCACTTTTAGATATCATTTACATGAGATCCTTTTCCTTTTTGAACTCGACGCATTGGATAACATTTGGAGAACAATTGATTCTTTTCTAGAGACCTCTTTTAGATGTCCAAATCTGAATTGAGATAGATTATAGAAATCATTCGGATAATGTTTATTGGGAATTTACCTGATCAAATGTGATTTTTGCACTAGGAATCTTGTTATATCCAAATTGCATATGGAGTTCTAGATATGTTCCATGTCAATTCTTATCTGTAAATCTCGTTTTGTTCGAAGCATATTTAGAATTCTAGATCATTCAAGTCGAATTTGCTACACGGAAATTCCGTTATGTCCCAATATTTGGAGTTCCAGATATGTTCCATGCTAACCCTTGTCTGCAAATCCCGGTCTGTCCAAACCATATATTTGGAATTCTAGATCATTCAAGTCGAATTTTTGCACGAAAATTCCGTTATGTCCCAATTCTAAGATTATAGTTCCTAATACATATTGGGACATAATGGAATTTCCATACAACAAATTCGACTTGAATGATCTGGAATTTCAAATATGCTTTGGATAGAACGGAATTTGCAGACAAGAGTTGGCACGGAACATATCTGGAACTCCATATGTAATTTGAGTATAATAGGATTTCTAGTGTAAAAAAGCACATTTGATCAAGTATGCTCAAATTCATATATGGGCATGCTTGGAATTTTTAGCAGGGTACGCTAAAAATACATATGAGAGTTCGCGCGTATGCATGCACGTACACACGCACGCATACACACACACACACACGCGCGCGCGCGCGCACACGCACGCACACATGCACGCACGCTCAAGCACACACAGCATACTATTTAATATTCAAGAATACATATATGCGTACGCCGATCTATTACACATAGAAAAAAATATCTTTACAGTTATCTTAGAGATATAGCAAACACTTAGATTGTGACTTCGGAGCTGCATATCTATTGACTCATTAATTTTCTGTGCTGTATTATAAAATTTTTCACGTTTATTGAGAGGTTTACATTCATGAGAAAAAGGAGAGAAAAACAATTATAAAGACACACTATTATCACCCGACAATTAACAATCAAATACCATACATTAGAAATTGTATCAAAGTAAGGCTCAAAGCAAGGCATATATTAAAATAAGGCTCCATCTTTACTTCTGTACACTGGAAGAATTATCCATACAAACAGCGAGCTCCAGGTAATTGGAGATCAAAAGTTTCCACATGGGATTCTTGCACAAATTTTCTAGGAGTAATTATTGTCAAATTACAAAAAATCCGAAAAAGAATCATATGATGAACAAGATTATAAACACCATATAAAACTAAGCAAGCATGATCAACCTTCTGCTATACCAGTATTGACCCAGGTAGCAAATGTTCGTTGAATGTTTGTTTTGTATTATACTTACTATTTGATTCTGAACAGTGTGACGTTTTTCGTCCGTCACAAGGGTCGCATGGTCTGACCGAACAGTGCAATCTAGCGTCCTGAGTCCTTCCACATTTTAGGGGGCGGACGCATCTGCGCTTTTTCCGCGACATTATTTGCGTGTCTTACACGTTTCGCGTAGCCGTTTTCGTTTCCCTTTTTCTGTGTATTCCCGTACCAAGAGTTATAGAAGCCGGCGACTCCCGCGATCTTGACAGACTGACGTCGTCTCACCGGATTGTGAAGGAAGAAGAAGGAGGACGGTCAGGAATGGGAGTCGAGTGACGACCGCTGCTGATAGATCCGGGGCACACAACATCCTACCCCGGGTCGCACGCAGATAATATCATTCATTATTACGCCCTTTTTGTCGCAAGGCATCTTCTATCGCATTCTCTTTCAGGCACAAGGCGGACCGAGAATTTGGCCGGACGGAGGTGGCCACTCTACGCCCAAGGACAGCGAAAGCCTCGAACAGGCGCCTCGAGGCCACGAGGCGGCCCGAAAAGATCCTGCGGCCTCTCGAATTCGCGCGCCAGGACATGCGACACGGGCATGATGCGGTTCTCGCGATTAGCGGAGCCGCGGAGCCACGCGCCAATCAGGCACGGTAAGGCCCCCTCGCGGGGATAACGAGCTCTGCGTGCTCCCGGGAGGATTAGCGCCCGGCACTTGTGTTGTGGCCCGCTTGGCGAAAGTACGTGGAAGGACGCAGGACGCCGCGGAGACAGGAGCATTTCGGAGACGACCAGGACAAGCACCTGCGGGGGAGTCGCGGTGAGACGAGTGTCACAACCGTACAGTCACCAGTTTCCGAATCCGGGAGGCTTAGTTCTATCGTAATCCTATCGGGCGTATTACAGTAAGCGCATGTGGCATTGCCGTGCATTAGATTTCCGCGGGATTCGAGTACGCGTGTCGCCTCCCGGAACGGTCTTTTATCGTCGGGGAAATCCTATTGCGTTCGCGAAGGCCACAGCCTCGTCATTCGTTGTAAGCTTTTGTCGCGGACCCTGTTTTGTATCGTAACGTGTCGAAGTTCCGTACTGTAATATTGTCGCGTATCTTGTCGTTTTGGAAGCCCGTAGCGTAAGATCTCTATACCTATTAAAGCGTCGGCCCTCTGTGTCATAGCAATTAATGATAATTTATGATAGCAATTAGTAATTGCGCGTATTTTGGCGTATCGAGATTGTGTAATGTCGAGTTTGCATATATTCTATCTTTCTCTGAACCTCGGCTGAACGGCGCGAAGCCCCGCGAGCATGCACGAGGTCACGCCGTGTCCACGCTACAATCGTTGCCGAATTCCGTAGTATTTTCGAGACGGCGAAGTCTTGTTCGTATAATTCGCGAGAGTATCCCTGGGTGAGCTCGTGTCGCGGGAATCTAATGAGATTGATACGTCTAGCGTAAAATTGGGGCCTATGTGAAGCCGTTATCGCGCTTGATCAGAGCTTGTCGTCACGATTTTGTCGGATGTAAATGCAAGTCGAAGACTTATTCAATATATACTTGTTACTTTTGCTATTATTGATTCTTGTGTGCTTTATTGTCGTCTCTATTCGCTCCTCCAAACGATTCGCTATTCTCGACCACGAACCGCCCCCTCTGCCATTTCCGAGGCTGAGAGCCCGTCGACGTTCACAGCTTCGAATATGGCATAAAGAAAATATCGCGTAATTTTGAGAAAGAGTGGCACGCTCGCTCGTGCCTGGCGCCCAACTATTGTTTTGCGATTGTGTGTCGCTCTTAAGAGCGGCCGCGCGAAGACGCATTTCTGTCGCGTCTCGTAACGACATCCGTCATCTGATTGCATAGGAAAATCTCAGCTATGAATGCGCGACGAAGTTGCGCCACGCTCGTGAGTGCGGTTGCAACAGTTAGCTAACATTCCGAAAAATTCTAAGTTCAATGAGTAGGATCAAAACGTTGAACAAACGTTGCAAGTATACTGCTTCGTTATCGTTATTTGTGTTTGATGCGAATTTTTTCGAAACATTTTGCTCAAATACTTCTATCAAAATAAACAAAGGTACGAGGTCCGAATTGTTCTAAAAAACAGATCAGAAAAATATTAAGAATAGGAGAAAAGTGGTAAAAAAGATGTGCGAGAGCGCACCGCGCGGAAAGATTCGAGTGAGAAAACGGCACAAGGTTGATATGATGCACGACAGTAAAGAGAACTCCGTTTCTTTGTAATTTAACAAAAGAATTTTCTTTAATATGCTCAGTTACAAAGTCAAAAATATAATTAATTAAATATTAGATTAACAGAATATTAAATGCGGTCACCTTTTCCAAATGATATTTTGGAATCGCGGTAATGGAAAATCTCAGCGATTTTCTCGGCACTTCTCGAAAAGATTCGTTTTATAGCGGTTTTCACTAAGCGGTTGGCACGGCGATTTTACGAAGCGATATAGTAGCGAAATTATGACTCTAAGAACTCTTAGACTCTAAACAGGAGGCCGGCGAGATCGAAGCATTTATTGCTTTCGGCCTGAGCTTTCCTTTTTGGGAAAAATCCAATAAAAATTTGCCACAATCGTAATTATTACGTGGCATTAGGTGTACAAAATTGATTGGCGCTTTGGATTCTTTTCTAACGACGTTCAACGTAACAGTCATACGCGACAGAAAATCCGTGCGTGGGATTGGTGACAGCACGTGACGTATTCGTCGGAGCGCGGCGCTCGCGTGCGCGAATTGAATCGTTCTAGAACTTTCGATTGTCCGTTGCCGGTAACGACAACTTGTTTGCGTGTAACGACTTGTTTTAAAAAGAACAAAGAACGCCAAATCGCTGATTTTTTATCGAGGATTTAGATCATGCTCGAGATGAAATCACGAGCTCACTTTATGCGTGCGTTCAATGACAATTACTGTCGGTCGACTGAAAGAATTCTTGCTTTTCTTTTCGAATTACCGATCTCAAACAAAAGATGAGAGAGAAGGGAATTGTGAGTTTGTTTTCGACCGGGCATACACATGTATATTCTGTTAAGGGTTTTGTTAAGGCCGTAGCACAGACTTTTGTATAACACAATGTATACTATACATAAAGAATTTGATTAGTTTATTAACACATACAAGAAAATGGGCCAATGAAATTTTTTATATATATGCATTATGTGTTCTGCAAAAGTCTGTTGTCGCCCTCTTTATCCTTTTCTTCTTTTTTTTTCTATTTTTTAATGGCGCTCGCCGATGAAATGCCGGCGAATCCGGTCAGTAAGCTCTCCTTAGCTGTAGCGTGGCATTGTGGCAATGTGACTGATCTGATATCACAGCGCGCCATAAAACACTTTTACATGGCGTCGAGCATTATGAGCTTGCTACTCGCTAAAACAGGCCATGTGATTGACGAATCAAAATTGACGAATAGTAAGTTCACGCTTGACGCTCCCATGATGTAAGAAGACAAAATGTTACCATTCCCGAGGATGTGCAGTAGAAGAGTGAATTGTGACCAAAATTTGATTAGCTATTCCAATATGTCAGCACTATTATACGCAAGAAAGGGCATAGAAGCCAAAATTTGATTAATTGTTTCCAGTATCGCTATTATACGCAATGGTACACCTTGTTTTCTTACATCATGGGCGTTCCCATGTATCGGCCCCTATACGTCACATGTCACCGGTTGTTTCATTGCTGTAAATAGTGTCGTGAATGTTTAATATTTTTCCAGTGAACTGCAGATTATACCAGGTAAATCTAGTATCTTTTCTTATCCAGCCTATCCTGCAAATATATTTACACAAACTTGCATAGCAGCATAAACATGCATAAAGAAAATTATCCAATCGTGCTATTTTACGTACTATTTTACATACTTATGATAGAAATATGATTGGATAATTTTCTTTACTTATATATACGTTTGTATGGCTATGCAAGTCTGTGTGAATATATCCTAACTCGTTATGCAGTATCGGTATATGTATTGTAAGAAATAAGTACTGTGCGATTCATCAGAAAGCGAGAACGATTGATATCAAATCTACGACAAAAAACAGTGAGATTTATCGATGTACCGATTTGCGCGAATGGTACGAGCAGCGCGTCATCGAGCCCACGTTGTCGTTTCTTCCAGGAACGCAACAGCGGATGGGCGCTGTCGCGAATCCTTGATTGTTAACGTGAACAAACTAAATCCCATGCATGCAGGATGCCACATCGAAGTGAGAAATTATGTTGAAGAAGTGATCAATGTGAATTCCATGGATAATGCTTCGCGTGATCGGTGCTCGCCGCTCTGTATCCAGCAGAAAGAAATGTGAATCGTAATTTATCATATCCACATTATATTACAGTGTTAAATCTCGCGGACATCGAGTTTCCAATGACTTTAAAAGACATTCCAAAATTCAAACGTTTGAACGTGTCGATCAACGTGTATATCGAGAATAAACAGGTCTTTCTTCTACGGTGACAAGAAGAAGAAGTACGTCAACATGTTGTATCTGGAAGATCCAACGATGATGTCATCCAATTTATGTGGATCAAGAATCTGTCTCGTCTTGTGAGATCGCAAATTACTAAGGACAAGAAGAAGAAATTTTTCTGCAATCGGTAAGTATAATAAAAAATTATAATTTTTTTGAAATAATAATAATATATAGTAATAATTTATGTTTTTCAGATGTTTTCATTATTTCAAACGGAATTCATTGCGTAGTTTCATTTTTGTAGACGATTAAAGCGAACAATCTTTGTATTTTTTGCAAAATGGAAAAAAACGAGTTTCGTGCAGTGATCAAACATATATATATGAAAGGTTTGAACGCCGAAAGAAATCAAAGCTGAGTTGGATAATGTACATAGCACATCTGCATCAGCGTTTGCGATTGTATACAATTGGGTGAATGAATTTAAACGTGGTACATCCACATGTGATTCACCTCGTTCGGGACGTATAATTGAGGCTGCTACGCCAGAAATCATCCATAAAGTCCACGATATTGTTTTGACTGATTGATGAGTGAAAGTGCTCGAGCTTGTTGAGGCCACAGGCATATCACATGGCACAGTGATTTCAATTTTGCACGAACAATTAGGTATGAAAAAGTTATCGACAAGATGGGTGCCGCGTTTGCTCATTGTGGACCATAAGCACGACCGTGTGACGATTTTAAAACAATGTTTGGAGATGTTTCAACGTAATCCAGATGAATTTCTGCATCGATTCATACTGTGGATGAAACATGGATCCATTATTTCACACCCGAAACGGAGGAACAGTCAAAACAATGGAAAACTTTACCGAGTGAACTAGCTCCGAAGAAGGCGAAGACCGTGAAGTCGGCCGGAAAGGTGATGGCCATAGTTTTTTGCACGCGATATAATTCATGTTGATTACCTTCCGTCGAAGCAAACGATCAATGGCGATTACTACGCTGCCTTATTGGACCGTTTCAACAATATTTTAAAGAAAAAACGTCCTCGTTTGGCGAAGAAGAAAGTGCTCTTCCAAGACAAAGGGGTTCACACGTGCTCGGCACTGATGGCCAAATTCAATGAATTCCACTACGAATTGCTTCCCCATTCAGCATATTCGCCAGATTTAGCCCCCTGCGACTATTTCCTGTTTCCAAACCTGAAGAAATGGTTCAGAGGAAAGAGATTCACTAGAGAGCAGCTCATCGCCGAAACAGAGGCTTATTTTGAAGGGTTGAACAAATCATATTATTCGGACGGCTTGAAAAAGTTAGAGAATTGTTGGATCAAGTGTATCAAGCTGAAAGGAGACTATGTTGAGAAATAAAAATGATAAAAAAAATGTGTTTTACTATGTTTTTCTAAAAACTTATTGACTTGCCCTCGTAGCATTATCGAAAGAACAATGGGAGACATCGTAGCGTGACGCGTTGTCACATCTGTGAGAAACCATTCGCGCCGCATAACACGCGAGTACGCGATCATTGTCGCCTCACCGGTAAATATCGCGGTCCAGCGCAAACTGTAATCTAAATTATAAAAATTCGCTATATATTCCGGTATTCACAATTTATCGGGCTACGACGCATATTTTATAATTAAAGAAATTGCTACCGCGTACAATGGAGATCTCCTTCTTATAATGAAGAAAAAATACATTTGATTCACTAAACATGTCGATAATATCAAAGATAAAAATGAAAATAGCTATCAGAAAAATTGTATAAAATTAGGGTTCATCGATTCTTTCAAATTTCTAAGTACGATCCTCGATAAATTACTTCGATAAAAAAAAACTAAAAATTACACAGTCAAAATTTTGCAAACTCAGCGCAGAAGATTTCGATCTTCTCACACGTAAAGCCGTCTTTCTATACGAGTACGTTGATTGCGTCAAAAAGTTAGAGGACGCGTTTATCATCGCGTGAATCATTTTTCAATTCTTTGACGGGCCACACCGTATCCAAGAACGATTACGTTCATGCCGCGAACGTCTGGTAGCATTTCTCTATTCGAACGCTCGGCGAGTACAGTAATCTGTACTTGAAAATCGATGTCTTGTTATTAGCCGACATTTTTGAAAATTTCCGCGAAAGTTGTGTTGTGAGTTACAATTTCAATCCCGTGCATTACTAATCCTTGCCGAGTTTCATGTGAGACGCCATGCTGAAACATACGCGTGTAAGATTTGAGTTGTTCGCTGACATCGATATGGTTCTATTTATCGCGCGGTATACGTGATGGCTTCAGTCAATGTTCAGACAGATACGCGCAGGCTAATAATAAGTACATGTATTCATACTTGTCGAAATCATTGTCGTACTTTATGTAGTACGATGTGAATAATCTGTACGGATGGGCGATGTGTCAACCGCTACTATACGCCAAATTTTGATGGGACCAAGACGCTGCGAATTTTGACGAGAGCGCGATCGCTCCAGATTCGTCCATCGGTTATATTCTCGAGGTTGATCTCGAGTATCCGCAGCATCTGCACGAACGGTACACTGATCTATCTTTTTGCCGAACGCGCGATAAGTCGCCCGGCAAGAACGAGGATAAACTTCTAGCGATGCTGTGCGTTATAAACAACGTTACGTCATCCATTATCGTAACTTGTAGCAATGTACTTTTGCGTAACAAACATCGGGTGTTAATTCATTCAATTCGGCTGGCTAATTACATTAAACTCAATACACAGTTTAGAACGCGCGCAAAAATGATTTCGAGAAAAATTTATATAAATTAATGAACAACACGGTATTTGGTAAAATTATGGAAAATGTTCAAAATCATGCAAATATACAATTAATAATAAAATAGGACGGACGGTACCGTGCGGAGGCAATGATTGCGAAGCCAAATTTCCACAGTCATAACGTCTTTGCGAAAAATTTGATCGCCGTCGAATTGCGCAAATTCAAGGTGAAATTCAATAAGCCGATTTACGTGGGTATGTGTATAGTCGACATATCGAAAGTCTGTTTGTACGAATTTCATCACGAGTACATGTCATTAATGTATCGCGACAAATGCAAGATCATGTACACTGACACGGACAGTCTTATATATCGTATTAAGTGCAAAAACGTTTACGAAATGATGAAACGCGATATCGCTAGATTCGACACGAGCGATTATCCAATGGACAATGTGTATGGTATGCTTCTCGTGAATAAGAAAGTACCCGGCCTGATGAAGGCTGAGAACAACCTTCATGGTATGATAATGACCGAATTCATGGGACTCAGACAGAAGATGTATGCGGTGAGGGTGGTGACAAGAAAGATACTAAAAAGGCGAAAGGCGTAAAAAGTACCGTCATAGTGCAAACGATAACATTCGACGATTACACGCGGTGTTTGAACGAAAAGATCGAAATGGCGCGTCATCAATCGTGTATACGATCTAAATTATACGAGGTGTACACGATATTGGAATCAAAAATCGCTCTGAGCCCATACAATGACAAATGATACGTCATACCATTTTTTTTTTTTTTTGGTAACGAAGGGGAAATGCCTGACGCATATCCCGGCCTCGGGAGAGAGCCCAGGATTATGTGGGATTTGTACTCATTAAAACTCCTCCGGGTGTCTTGACCGGGCCACTGAGGGACTTCCAGGAACGCGTGCAATATACTTCTGAGAGCCCCTCTGGCCAATCGGCTGTTGCCGGTTCTGTCCCGCCCGGGGATCGTCGGAGAGACGGTCCCGGGCGGCGCAGGGCGCAGACTCCAAATCGAGCGTTGAGGGGGGGGGGGAGGACACCACCTTCCGTGCCCACCCCTCCGGTTGTTGTTAGTGGGTGGGGGTTGGGAATCCCGGCCCCCATCAGGACTTCCAGCCCTCCAAGGCGTGCCAAACAAAAGTTTGGCGTGCCTCATCCTCGTAAAACATGCTGTGATTTTCCGCCGCATCCCCCGCGCGCGGGAGGGCGAAGGCCCCGCCCCGGTCACACAGTTGTGCTAACGGGGCGACAAGAACGGAATCCCAACCCCACACGCGAAGGATCAATCCGAGTCTGACGGCGGTGCGTCCCGAGGGGGGCGCACCTCGCCGCCGCTTCGCGGCTCCCCGCGTCCCAGATGCCCCAGATGCGTCCAGATAATAATGGGGAAGGAGGAGACATTGATCCTGCCTCCTCCGTGCCATCTTCGTCATCTTCTTCTTCACTTTCCTCATCTTCTTCTGGTATTGAGGAGGGAGGTCGCCGCCGTTTTTGCCCCGAGAGACGATATCCCGGCGGCGCGAGCGCGCGGGAGGGAGCCCGGGGCACGAGCAACCCGGCTTCGACCGGCGCTCGTGTGATCTCCCGCGGCTCTCCCGCCGCCTATTTCCCTCCCCTCTACCACTATCGTCGTCGGCGGCGGAGGAGGGCCGCCGTCCCTCTCTCTCGCTCTCTCGACCTCCTCCTTCTGCGACATGATCTGGTCGTAGGGAGAGGAGAACGCCGTCCGCCATCATCCTAACGACGGCCGGCAAGGAAAGATCGTCCCCAATTTCCCGAACAGGACACCGCGCTCGCTTACCCAGGCCGAGCAAGCCTCAAATGTGTGTTACGCGTTGTCCCGGCCCCCGTCGCAATGGAAACAACGCGCGATCGGCTCCTTTCCTATATGATACAAGTACTCCCCGAAACAGTTGTGTCTGTGAGCATCTATGTCATGCGGTACGAAAATCCGCCCCACTCCCTGCCTACCCATTCCTCTAGACAGGGGAGGATGGCCTTCACGGGCCTGTTGTCGGCGGGTTATTCTTGAGAGTGGTACGCCATTCCCGAAAGACTCGCTGATGGCCCTCGAGGGTACAATCCCCCGTCACCCTAGTATAAGTCTCCGCCAGGGCGTCGGCCACATTCGGCAGGGGGGATCCCCGCAAGGACCACGGCGGCCGCATACGACACCGTTTTGTAAGCTTTACAGATCCTTAGGGTTAGCCACCGTTGCACGCTGTGCAATCTGTCTCTGATATGGTGGCTGGCCAGGGCCTCCCCGCTCCATACCGGGGCCCCATATTAGGCTCCAGACAGAACGGCGTGCATATACGCCCGCTTGACCGACGCACTCTGACCGAAAATTGGACATGAGATCGAGCAGAGCATCCGCCCGGCCGCCTAATTGCTGTTGAAATGCTCGACAAAGCTCCAGCGACTATCCGGGATGAGGCCCAAATACTTGATGTTGGGCCCCATCGGGACGCGGACTTCGTCCACCACGATGGACATCTGAAGGGACACTCCACTCTTCCCGTTATGGAAAAAAAGAGTTTCCGTTTTGGCGGGAGTCAGGCCCAACTCCTTTATGAAGCCGACCACGCACGCCACTGCGACATTCGCCTTGCATACTGCCTTTTCCCAGGTCGTACCCCGGGTCATCACCAGCGTGTCGTCTGCGTAGCAGACGACGTGGCAGCTGGGGGGAGAGCCGCACTGAGAACCAAATCGTATGCGATGTTCCAGAGTAGGGGCCCATCAAACCTAAATGAAACAATGCAATGATACATGTATTAACAAAGGAAGTATCACAACAGTCTGGAACCGATTTGATTCTCCATGAAATATATAAAAGACAAAAATCTAAGAGACACGTATTTTTTTATACGTGCGCTAACTCATGTTTAAGAGGTGAAACATTCCCCCTTTGAAAAAAAACAATATTTTTCTTCCGAATCGAATATCGTCGGGAGTATAAAAGATACAAAAAAATTTTTTAAATAAAAATTGTACGATTTCAAGAATGCTTTAAAGTTATAAAGAAAAAAAAATTTTTATTTTTTTGTTTAACAAAATACCCTACCACCCATAATTTTCATAAATTTTTAATCTTTTTTTTTATCAAATTGAAGATTATTTTTTTACAAATTCAACCATGTGTAATAAAGTTACAATATACACATCATTATACATATCATTTTCAAGAATGAATTATTAATGCTTTCGTATATATCGATGCTCATATGCGAAAGTAATTGTCACCGGAACAATAAAATACATAAATCAACGAATAAAGAAATTGACATGATTGATATTTGCAACATTACAAATTATAAAAAAAATTAAGAGTTATAATAATTTTTATTATTTCTCCTTAAAGTGAGTAAAACTTTTTTATTCATTTCTGTACATTATTTCCTTATAATATCTTAAGATTATTCTCTTAAAAAATTAACACAATATCGTGGCTTATTTCGAGCTATAATTAAATTAACTTTAAATTAATATAATTAACAGACGTTTCGGCTTACAAAGCCTTCTTCAGTGTTACAATATAGAAATACAATCTTACATTAATGAATAAAGAATAACGGATATAAAATTTAACTCTTTAATAAAAACTCTCAATGATGAAATGTCAAAGTATAAAAAAATATAAAAGATAAAAAAATATAAAAAAATTCGAACGTCAATAAGTATTCCGCCAGATGACAAAAAGTTAGGTACATTTGGATACTTCAGTCAACAATAGATCAATTATGTTCGATAAAATAGATTTGCCAAATTCCTCGGTTCAGATCGAGAATTCTGTTTGTCACTTGTATCAAACAATTTGAGAATTCTTTAATTACGAGTATTTTATGATATTCTGTAGAACAAATAGATTTAAGATAATATATTATTAGTGTGAAAAAGAGGTACAGAATCAAATAATAACTTACAGTAATTTATATAAAATAATCTAAACTCTCCATCGATGGAGAGTTTTTTTTATATATTTTTTTATATTCTTTCATATTTTTTTAATACTTTGACACTTCACCATTGAGGATTTTTAAATTTTGTATTCGTTATTCTTTATTCGTTAATGTAAGATTGCATTTCTGTATTGTAACACTGAATGATACTAGCAGGGCTTACTCTTCGATTGTGATCTTGAATGGTACCTGCGACGAGCATTCCGCGAGGCCTGTGACTTGCCACGCGATAAACGAGTTTTCCAATTTCTCCATTCGATCTAGAAGCACAGACATTTGCGAATCTGCCCTGGATTGGCTTTTGTCGGTATAACTGCTGCGATAGCGTTAACGCCAGCGGATAGCATCTGCTAGTTGTGATAGCTCTTTGAATTCATGCTTGGTAGCTGTTAATGTAGCCTGCAATTGTTGTGGTAGGCGATGCAGCCAGAAAGATTTAAGCACTTCCTCTGACACGTCATTTTGCGCGAGATCTCTCATCCGACGGAGTAATTGTAACGGATGGCGGTCACCTTTTTTTTTTTGATGGGGAGAAAATGCCTACGCCGGGGAGGAACGAGGAGGGGTGTGGGACTTGCACCCACTAAAACCTCCCCGAACGTGCATTTTATCCGGGCAGTCCCTCCGCGCCACGCTTGCGCTCTAATCTCAGGGGGGGGGAAGCGCTGTAGCGCAAGGCCCCCCCCCCCCCGCCCTTTGAACATCTCCTGGATCGCTACCCAGAAGAGGGGGAGTTCTACCGGGGAAGCTCTACTGAGGGACACTACCTTCCCCTCGTCCCGCTCTATCGTGGAGGGCAGAGGTCGCCTCGCAAGTACCCCGCTCAAAATGACCCCCATCTTTCTCCTCGCGCGATAAGGGATTAACATTCTATACTTAACAAGAGTGACAGAGAACGCCGAGAGGCAGGGGAGAAGACAGTCGTCACGAGCAAGAGGCTCAGTGCGACTGGTTGCCGTCCTCCCCTCGCTGTCGTCATAACATTTTCGGAGCCCCACTCGGCGCAGGACTCGCCGGCGCGAACGAGGACGACGGGGAAGCTCTGCATTCGTTTCTTCATCTACAATGCTATTATATATGCAGGAAATCATCCAGCGAACATTTGTTGCCCGCTTACATCGCGCTCTCGTTCAACAACCTCTTTCTGCAACATTACCTCCTCATAGAAGGAGGCTATTGCCTTCCACAACCTTTCGTGCCGAAGCATGGCCTATACCAAGCTCTGAAGCGAGAGGTCCTCGCCGATTATTGCAACCAGAGTTAGATTAGGTTATAATGGCGGCCCCTCTCGTGGGTTGCCACCTTGTCGTGGTGAGGGGCTCCTCCTTGGGTCGCTTTGCGGCTCGGGGGGGTCTAAGAGCAACCTGTATGAACTCTTCCGTTACAGTCTGTACGCCGGGTCTGGCACTCCAAAGGGGTCTCTTTCTCCTCGAAAGACTCTTGAGGGATCTCGTTCTTTTAGGACGGATTCCCAATGTGCCGATAGGGATTGGCGGCCCTGACTTCAATCGTCCGGTGGCACGGCACCGTCAGAGCGAGGATTGCTTCCTTCCCATGATGTAGAATTTCGACTTCCACTGTGCGTGGACCTCTGTAGGGCACACTACTCCCTCCCTGTGGGGTGGAGCGGTTTCCTCGGGATTTTGCGCGCAGAAGTGTCGACGCGGATGATCCCACAAGCGAGCCGGCCCGTGTGCTAGGTGCTTCTGGCTGCGGGCTGGCTCACGCCATGGATAGATGAACTTCCAAGAGCTTCGACTCATTGCACTGGAAGCTCTCTTGTGAGATGCGGACTTTGTCCGTAGAGGAGTGACGAGGAACCGCACGGACGTATTCCGTGGCGAGGTCCTCGCCCCTCCAAGAAAGGAGGCCACGTGGCCGCTCGGACGTGTTCTGAGGTCGGGGCCGAGGGCGATACGTCGTAGCTCGGCGCACCCGCGACGGCGTCCCTTCCGAAGCGGATGCGCTGGGTGGGTGGTTGTTTGCCGTGGGATATGTAGCCCCACGGTGAGCGTGCTGGTCGCCACGGCGATTAGCGTCCGGAAGGAGCACCGCTTCCGTGGCCTGAACCGTCTGTGAAGTGGCGCCACCAGCATCGATGCTGTGGCGTTGCGAGCGTTAGTCACGGCGCTGCGAGCGTTGGTTGCGGCGCTGCGAACGTTAGCTGGTCGCGGCGCTGCGAACGTTAGCTGCGGCGCTGCGAGCGCCAGTGGCGGCGCTGCATGCGTCCGTCGCGGCGCTGATGCGGTCGTTCTTTCCGTTACTTCTTCCATTCGCTCTCTCTGGTGTCATGGCGTGCCGCGTGCAGACCTCGTGTAAGTCTCTGTGATAGTCAGTAAGTTAGAACTCAGAAGTTGAGGTTCCGAATTACTTCGTGTATTCCGCGAGACCGATACCGATCACTATTCATATCTGTGATAATTGTTAGCGTCGTCAGATAAATTCTTAGAGCGTATTTTCATAGTTCTAGTATTGTAACTCCGCAACACGATGCCGGTATCCGAGCCGTCTTACACGCGCAATCACGTCTCTACTTTCTAATCAACATTTGTATTTAGTATTTAATTAGTTAGATATTAAGTGTGTATTAAATCGCCTCATGGCATAAAAATCAGAAGCAGTGCGTAGCGCTCATTCTCAACCTAACGATTTCCCGCCATTTGTCCTTCGCCGTGGTTGGCAACCACCGGCGCCATATTGCGTAGCACGTGATCCAATAGCCACAATGCTGTGGGAATAAGTGACTCAATTGACAAGTTAAATTCTCAAGACAAGCTCACGCTTGTTGTGTGATGTGATGTAAGGTGTAATGATCGACACTTTTCTTGTAACTAATAATAATGTATTTTATTGCTGGAACACGAATGAATATGACCGTAGAGGATGAGCGCTATAATCTATCTGACTTCTTATTTTTCTCTGACGCTGCTTGTAAGCAACTCGCAACAAAATCCCTAGGCTTTCTACACTCGCTGCGCTAGTGAGATATTGAGAACGTAGTTCCCTACAATGCCTCGAGGTCGAAGGCGAAGGACCTCCGAAAGCCGCAGGTAGCGGGCCGTCCACGTTAAATAAGGGGCTGGAGGCGTCCCCGATTGATTCCGGGAACCCAAGCCATATGCCAAATCCCCGGAGAAATTTGGGGTCCCCCCCTCTTGAACATGTTCGGGGGAAGGGTGAGGATACACCCTGGCTGGAGTCGATGCGGGGAAGGGGATATTCAGTGATGTACTTGCAACAACAATCAAAACCGACGCATAACGAGGAGCAGTCTTACTCGATGGGAGAATCGAGCAGCGAGATAAAGGACGATCGCAGTATGAAGGGATCTGACACTGAGTCAGGCTCCGTCTCGCTGGAATGGGACAGCGAGGGTAAAAACCTCCTGGAGAGCCCCGATAGGGCTATTTATGTCCCCAAACTGGGAAGAAGAAGAGAAACTTTTCTACCATTAGGAGGAGGATTCTGCGCCCGGCATGGACAGTCTGTGATTGAGAGGTGGAATAGGCTTTCTTCCGTCAGAGGACCGACCGGAGAGCTCACCAGTGCCGAGCCCGTCGGAAAAAACGAGGCCTCGTCCCCGAGGATACGGCCAACAGCAATGCGCCCGGGTCCTTGGTTCACCAAGGGACCCTGTGCCACTAGGGCCCACAATAGAAGTCAAACTAGACTGAAGAAGGACAGCACCTCGGATTCGGGGCACTCGAAAGAGGAAGGAAGGAGTAGGAAGAAGCCAGGCTCCTTCTTCCGAAAGCCCGGTGACAACGAGAAGGACGCACTGAATTCCGGGAAATCCCCCGACAAAATCTTAGTGATAGAAAGCGACTGCGATACACTGGACAGCCAAGCTCCTGCAGAAACCATCAGGAAGAGAAAGTTGGGAAGACCACTCAGTCAAGCTCCACCGAAACCAAGTAATACAATGGAGTATTACATAAGCAAGAGGGAGGCAATCAAAATGGCCAATGAAGAAAAGGAGAGGAGCCTCCAACTGGCTAGAGAGGAAATGATAAGAGGCCTATCGAGCAGTGAGCTCCTCAAAAAGTCGAAGCTCGATCTCGACAAGCTGAGGAAGAAGGTGGAGGATAAGTCAAATGAGGACTTGGTAAAAAAGATACACAAGTACCAAACAAAAATTATGAGAAGCATATTATGAGAAAAAATGGCAGCAGCCGCGACATTCGGATGCATGGAAGTGTTCCGTGCTCGGGCCAAAAAGTCTCTGAAGGAAGGGATGAGCAGATACAAATCCTCAGTAAAGAACTTGAGGATTTGAAAGAGACAACAAGACTGGAAAGGGAGAAAGATCACAAGAAATTAAAGGAGGCAATCGACAAAGCAGACAGATATCTCGCGGAGCTAAATACCCTAAAAGGAAGGGACAAAGAAAGAGGCGAAAGTATAGGAAGGATTGGACTAAGACTCAACAAGGAGAACAAGGATAGGAGACTTCAAGCAACTCCGATGGAGATCGAAGACGAGAAGGATCATGGGGACAAGGTAGCCTTATCCCCGAGAGAGAAGTGGTCCCCCGCAATACGACCGACATATAGTATGGGATATAGTATGGGCAGACTATCCAGCGGACCAACCATCCTCGCTTCAATGCGAAGTTCTTGTTCTGGGGCTCCGCCCATATCGATGGGAAGAATTCTCGAAGAATGGGCGACAGCAGTGGGGCTCTGCTGCCTGAACCAGGGAGGGGTAAATACATTCGTGAAAACGACTGGGGAATCCGCTATAGACATCACGTGGGCTTCTCCGTCGGCGGTCTCTAAGATCATGAGCTGGAAAGTACTCCCAGACGAAATGCACTCAGATCACCTCTACACAGAGGTAGGTCTGAGGGAGACCCAGGTGCAGGCCACAAAGCGCGGTCAAACTAGGTCGCAAAGATGGAGCCTCAAACAATGGACGAGGACCTACTGGAAGCGGCGATCCTTGCGGATCTGGACCACAACCAGCGCGGAAAAAGATTCGGACGAACAGGTGGTGGAAATTCAGAGCATGCTCGAGTGTGTGACATAGCAATGTCTACCCAACGACCCAGAAAAGCAACGTACTGGTGGAGCGACTCCATTGCAACAATGCGACACGCTGCCATGCGGTCCAGGAGGGGAATTAAGAAGGCACGAAGAGGTGGAGGCCAGAGTAGAACAATATAGGCAAGCCAAGAAAGAGCTCAGAGTAACCATTTGTTGAGTTATTTATGGAATAATAACAAAGAGTCTACGAAATTAAAGAAGCTGTTATTAGGTACAAGCCTCGTAACGAACTAATTATTGATACACACAGCGTCTCGATCGACGCGCTCGGTACGCGATAAGAAGTAAAAGCAATAGCGTCGCGTTGCGTGCAATATCATAACTGAAATAAAATCTGCTTATATGATAAGATTATAATCGTACATTGCGTACATAACACACGGAATAAAAATATCATAATTTCTAACACTTCCACTTTCCAAGTGTTATCATTAATCATCTAATTCTTCAACACCAATTTTGGATCGCAAGAATTTGAATCTATCTTTCGCGATGTTCTTAGTGAGAATATCTGCGAGTTAATCAGAGGGCACGTATATAATTTCTATTGCTCAACTTTCATATTTCTCACGTATAAAATGAAATATTACATCGATATGGTTCGTGCGATTATGATATTCTGGGTTCTTAATCAGTCTGATTGCGCTCTGATTATCAACATACAAAGTGATTGCCTTGTCGTATCTGGTTCCTAATTCGGTAAGAATTTTATTTAACCAAATACATTCTTTAATTGCGGTGCTCGTTATGTATTCCGCCTCAGTCGTGCTTAGACTTACTGTCGCTTGACGTTTCGAAGCCCATGTAATTGCTCCGCCTGCGAGTTGAAAAAGATAGCCTGTGATTGAGCGTCGCGTTTCAATATCGCCTGCGTAATCCGCATCGAAAAAATCTTTGATATCAGAAGTATTGCAATCACGATACAATATCGTATTTTTCGGTGCTTAATAAATACTTAAATATTCGCTTTATCGCGTTCCAGTAACTTATATCAAACTTATTACAGAAGCGACTTACCAATCCTATTGCGTATGAGATGATCGGGACGCGATCATTGCTCAGAATAGCAAACATCCTACGGCCTCCCGGTATGAGATTTTGTTCGTTTTCTCACACTCATTCTCAAAGATCTTTAAAGTTACATGTGGAGTAGAGGGTACGAATACACTCTTTGCTTCGCATAAACGTTTCAATAATCTTACTACGTATGAAGTTTGATGAATAAATATCGTTTGTTCGATGCGATTTCGCTCTATTTCTATGCCTACAAAATTATTCACATCGCTCTCAGTAATATCAAATCTGTTTCGTACTTTAGTAAAGAAATAATCGATTACAACAGTACAATCCGCTAACACGAGCCCGTCATCAACATATAGGACCAGACAGATCTTTCTTTCCTCGAAATCGTCAAAATAGACACATTTGTCAGACTCGCTTTGCTTTAGATTAAATTTTCTCATAAAATCATTAAACCGATCGTTCCAACATCTTGCTGCTTGCTTTAATCCATATATTGATCTATTTAATCGGCATACTTTATTATGATCTGCACTTATGTCATCAGGAATTTTTATGTATAATTCTTCTTTGACTCTACCATTAATGAAGGCAGTTTTAATATCAAATTTTCGCATTTCCAAATTCTCGATCGCAGCGATAGCAAGCAACAAGCGTATTAAATCATATCTCACTACAGGTGAGTATATTTCATCAAAATCAACGCCAGGTTTTTGCGAAAAACCTTCAGCACACAATCGTGCTTTATACCGAATTGTTTTATAACTTTCGCATAACATTGATTTTCTTTTGAACACTCATTTGTAATCAATGATGTTCTTTCCTTTCGGTGAATCGACTATTGTCCAAGTATCATTCCGTTCGTGAGCTTCAAGCTCTTCATTAATCGCGATAGTTCATTCTTTCGATTCCTTATCGTTTATTGCGACTTCGTATGTTACTGGTAACTGGCTCGCCGTATAACGCAATGCATGCTTCATATCAATCCGGTCGTTTTAAATTATCGCGATTACGCAATTTATAACTTTTGTTTGTTTCGACGACATTCGGTTTCGGTTCATTATCATCTCCGATATTTTCAATCTCATCACAGTTCATTTCGCTAAGAGAATTATTTAAACCGATGTTGAAAGAAACATTGTTCTCATTCTTTTTATATCGAGCCTTCTCGTTAAAAATTACATTAAACGATATTATTATTTTGTTGGTAAGTAAATTAAGGGGATGCTGGAGTATCCTGTTTTATCATTAAATATTAAAAACACTTTTCTCGTAACTGTGTTTATGGATTGAAAAATCCTTCTCCACAATTAAAGTATCGACAACAACGCAATTCGCCAGCTACATTTGAATACGAAAAACGAAAGAAAATTAAAAACTTACAGTTTTGTTATCGGCTTCTGTAGTCAACACATCACAATATGTGTTGCATATAAGAGTTTCAGATCTTGCACGTTCATAAAAAGTAGCTGGCGAATTGCGGAAAACCTAAACGAACAATCCTATGCTTTTAGAAACGCGGTAGGAGTTTTATAAGAGAAAGGTGTATCCGAAAATTTCGTTTGTATATTACGAGTGAAATTGACGTGAAGCCATGAAACTAAGCAGTATTTTAGTTCCGCGATATTCCGACAGCGGTGCTGTCATGAAAAGTGCATCGCTGAACCATAGAAATGATCTGAATTGACCTACTCAGGCCCATATCAATAAACGTGCCCTGGTCAAAGTTTTTTCTTTTGAGAGGAAAAATAATAAAATAAATATGATATTAGTTATTTCAATTTTGTTGAAATAATTTCTTCCTAAACAAAAAACATACCATATTATTTACATATGAATACAAATGAAGATAATTATTTTAAAAAATGTAAAAAACAATTGTGGTTATAATTTCAAAAATATGAAAAAAATAATAATTATTATTTTAATTACACTGTTCTATCTTTTATTTAGTAAATTATTGATGCATATATATAAACTAACACACATATATATATATATATATGTGTGTTAGTTTATATATATGCATCAATAATTTACTAAATAAAAGATAGAACAGTGTAATTAAAATAATAATTATTATTTTAATTACACTGTTCTATCTTTTATTTAGTAAATTATTGATGCATATATATAAACTAACACACATATATATATATATATATATAATAGCATAAATACACACACGTGTGCGTATGTATGCGTGTGCGCGCGCATGCGTGTACATATATACAACACATGTCTAAACTTTATTTATTGAATTATTTACACATGCATATATCAAGGTTCGGAACGCGATGTGTGTTTCGGTTGAGCTTCCTTTCTGCTCGGATGTCTGCTCGGAACGACAAGCGGCAATCTCGTAGTAGACGTAGCATATATGTAAATGAAATTTTCGAATACTCTTTGCTCTTATACTAAAGCTCGTAACTCGTTTGTGCAAGCATAGTATTCTTTGAGGTTTTTTGTAAATCGCCAGCTACTTATGCAAGGTCTGAAATTATTGTATACAGCACATTTTTGACTCGACTCGGATGTCGAGTCTGAGTAAGAAGCGCCATTCCTCCTATCGGTCGCGCGCAAACGAAGTAGTATCGCTATTCAACTATAGAAATGGATTGAACCATTGTAAATAAACCAGCAATATATTATCAGTCGGAAACTCCATAATAATATATTTTTGTATTTATATAGAAATATATATCAGGATCGTTGTTTAGAGAAGGAATCGTGCGTCCTTGCTG
>NW_011627344.1:182643-227855 GCF_000204515.1 Acromyrmex echinatior | reverse complement strand
GGGAATTATGTAGAAAAAGACTAGAAGTTGTCAAGTATTATCCATGTAAATTTTAGATTTTTTCAATAAAAACTTTATTTGTAAAAAAAAACAGAACTTATTTTCTGGATACCCCTCGTATATATAGATGTACTTCAGGACATTCAATTTTGGCTAAGAAACATCAATCATTAGACTTTATATATAACGTAATTATAACTTTAACTCATAATTCCATTTTTTTTGCATTTGAACAAAGGAGTAGTTTTAGATTGAATTTTTTACTACTCACTGACACAATGAAGATTTAATTTATTTATAATATTTATTTATTTATATTATTATATCCAACCTCTGATATGATTTCAGTAATTTTATTTATATTTATTCTAACGTTTGACTATATTTTGTTTTTGTTTGACAATATTTTGGTTGGTTTAAAACTTTTAAAGTGTACGTATAAATTCAATAATTATATAAAAATATGTTCGCTTTGATATGTTTATTAATAACTTTATTTTAGAAAATATATGTGAAAAAAAAAGAACGTAGGATTTGAACGTGGGATCTCCAGTTTATTGATTTCGCACCTTACGCGCACCTAACGCAAAATACATGTTACCTTTATGAACGTGATATACATTCTGTCAAAAAAGTACCGGGAATTGGTCAATAAAACACAAAATAGTTATTCATTCAAATTTATTGTATCGCCTTCAAAGTAGGCTCCTTTCGAAATAATACATTTATGCCAACGAATAATCCAATCATCAAAACATTTTTTAAACGCATTTTCCGGAATCGACTTCAGTTCTCGCCGCGAATTCTCTTTTATGTCTTCTATCGACTGAAAACGAGTGCCTCGAAGTGGTAATTTGAGTTTTGGAAAGAGAAAAAAGTCAGCCGGAGCCATATCTGGAGAATACGGTGGTTGTTCGATGATATTTGTTGAGTTTTTGGTCAGAAATTCGTTCACAATGATAGCCTTGTGAGATGGTGCGTTATCATGGTGCAAAATCCATGAGTTTGTTTTCCACAAATCTGGCCTTTTTCGACGAATTTGCTCTCTCAAACGCCGCATAAGATAATATTCTTTATTTACCGTCTGACCTTCTGGCAAAAATTCCGAGTGCACAACACCACGACAATCAAAGAAAACAGTTAACATCACTTTGACTTTTGATCGACTTTGACGTTTTTCACCACATCTCGATCGCTTTTCAATGCACTGTACCATTCATATGCACGTGTTTTTGATAAAGTCGATTCATCGTAAGCCTTCTGTAACATCTTCAGCGATTCGGCACACGAAATTCCATTTGCAATACAAAATTTGAGACAAATTCTTTGTTCGATGTTTTCATTCATTGTAAAAATCGCAAAACACACTTGAGATGAACTGATAAAATCGAGCACTATAATCACATTAAATGACAGATGGCACTCCAACTCCGCGTCAGTATAGAGGACAGTTATGCCAACTTAGCGACAAAAAGAATTTTGACAATTCCTTTAAGCGGGCTTTTTAAATGATCAATTCCCGGTACTTTTTTGACAGAATGTATAACACATGGAAAATTATAAATAATTAATATCTTGTAAACTATCGCGTTTTGAAATCAATTTTGCTATTATACATTAATAGGAAAGGAATATGATTACTAAAATTTATTAAAACTTGTATGTAATCTCGAATGCTCTTATACTGATATACACCGAGCGGTCGAGATTGCTGAGAAAGCATTTTCGGTCTTCGGTCGCTTGTACAGCGACCAGAGCAAGAATGTCAGTTCTCGCTCTCTTTCGCTGTCTCGTTCGCTCTCGACAGAAATCATATTAGTGTACGTATATGAATACACAACCCATAAGAAGATAAAGATTATATTATCTAAGTTGGCAGCCCTGAATTCAGAGCTTCAAGGTCCAAAGTGAGGTCTCCAAAGTCAAATCAGACTTAGAGTCCTTATAAAAGAGTCGCGACAATCTGAAGTAAAATGGCATCTAATTGGGATTCTCTCTAGTAGAAAGGGACACTAGATCTTATACTACGAAGAGCGTAGAATCATGGTGGCCGGTGGAAGCTTTGACTGCAATAAAGTGACGCGAAATCATTTCATATCAAAATTATAAGTAGGTAAGCCTATACATTATTATAAAGGTTTCGAATTAGAAATATATAAAAGATACAAATATTATGTAGTCGAAAGTGACATTCTAATCTTGTCAATCATATAATTTTAATGTCTTCTTCGCAGAAAACATGACTGATTGTTGTGTGCCTGTCACAACAATAACAAAAAAGGCTTTTCGCTACGACCCTTTCCATGTAATGAAGAACGGAAGGCCTTATGAGTGTCACAAATAAATCATAAAAATTGGCAATCTGTTTAAAGTTCACATATTTGTGAAGTAAGTCATGTAATAATTATTACAATCAAATCAGTGTATAAGAAAATTAAAGAGCCAAAAGGAAGTACGCATTAAAGAAAGTGTGAAAATCTACATGGAAAATACTACATACAATTTTTAACAATGATCAAATCTAATGATTGCAAACAAGTTCTTCTAGAAAGAGAGTATATAAATGGTCTGAGGAAACAATAAAAAAAGCGCTCAGGATAAAATTTTTTTGTTTTAAAAGCGACTATAATGAACTTATTAAACAAAATATTCTTTTGCCCTCTACGTATACTCCAGAGGAGCATTGAAACAATTATTTTTCAACCAGAGATCTGTGATGACATCTTCACAATTTTGAAAGATAAAGTATCACATTTTGAAGATGATGGAGAAAAAGATTGCATGCTAGCGTTGAATAAAATAAATTTTGTACCTGGTGAACAGAATGCATCAGAAAATTGTATTATTATATGAATATTGTAAATATTATTGTATTAGGATATGCTACGATCCACAAACCTGGTACATCTACGAATTCTGTTTATATTATTTATTTACTTACTTCTTACTTATTTACTTATTTATTCTTACTTCTGTTTATCTTTATATTATGTACTTTCCTCGCTTTTCTATACTAGGAGAAAAACCCTTAATTACGCATGGATTGATTTTTGTGCTTGGAGATATTTTCGCGATGGAAACAGATAGTTGCTTATCATTACACTCCTGATGCAGTTGATGGTGCATGCTTAAAACTTATCATTGAAGAAATAATAGAAAAGGCTGAATCGATTGGACTATATGTACATAGTATTACATCGGATATGGGAGCTATAAATCGAGGAATGTGGAAAGGGCGTTTAAAATTACCAATATACAACAGTTTAACGATAGCAAGACATTTTATTGTAAAATAAAATGTCTTACCATCGTTAAATTGATAAATTATATAATTTGTAAATAACTAAACTATAAAATAAAAAAAAATAAACTGCTAAACTATAAAATAAGTAAGTATTATTAAAATAAGTATTATTAAATGAAAATGTTATTTCATTACTGTTTCGTATTACTATTTCAATTCCAAAAATGTGAAACTATAGAATTGTAAAACTATAGTTTAGTTATAGAAAACAAATCTACTTCTGTCAATATTTTATAATTTAACATATATTCTACTTGTCAATATTATATAATTTAACGTAAATTCTATTCTCACAATTTCTAAAAATCTAAATCACCACACGTTATTCAAAAGTGGAGATATAACAGCATCGATGATTGGTTCCGCCATTTTACTTCAAAACCAATGAAAATTTCTATAAGATTGACGCGATTCTCTTATAGGGACTCTAATCGGACTTGACCTATGATTCTTGTCGATCCTTAAACACGTTTTTCTCAAAATCATTTTTCGAACTGACGGAACTGATAACTAAAAAATGGATTAAGGTATCGACTTAATTCTTTTTTTCTCTTGATTCTAATGCTTTTATATATGGCACGAACTATAATCATGATTTTACAAACATTCGATTTGTTATTCACAAAAAGTAACAAATTTTTTTAGGAAAAAAACATTAATTTTTTTAATGCCACTATTTTTACAAATTTCGAGCAATTGACATTATTTTAGTTCATGCTATAGCGATACTCATATAATTAATAAAAATAAAAAAAAATTTCAAATGATTTGCAGAATCAATATTACTTCCGTCATAGAGATGTGTTTTGAAAATGACCCCTAATTCGATCGTCATTTGGAGATATTAAAATGCATATTCATCTAATTAAAAAATATTTTTTTTTATTGTTTAAGCATAATTTTATACAAAACCCCGTATTATTCTGTATATAATAAATTTTCTTTCAAAAATTCATAAAATTGAATTAATTCTACGATCAGCAAAGGTGAAATCCCCCTTAAGAGTTCTCTATATAGAAGTCGTAGACGATCGTGGAGTCTACATAGAAGTCGTAGGAAACTGATCAATTCTAATCGAGTATTTTCCTTATATTTGATTGTAATTAGTTGGTTTTCTATGACTTAAGACTCCACGATCGTCTACTTCTATTGAGTCATCTAAAAAGTATCCGCGGTTTTTTGTCACTAGATGTGTATTGATGGTCATATATCTAGACAAAGTACCGCGGATACTTTTTAGATGACCCAATATATATATAGAGGACTCTTTATGCATGGTCTACAATGTGTAGTAACAGTAGCTGATTAAAGAATAGGCGTAGAAATTGACTAATCATAGTTCATTATTTTTCTCACATTCAACTATAATTGGTCGATTTCTACGCCTACTCCTTAATCAACTACTGCTATTGCCCATTGTAGACCATGCATTAAGCCCATTCTACAATGCAGTAGTAAGACTATCGTAAGAGAGAGTAAAATATGGCGTAAAGCATTAAGACCGAGAGTAAGCGAAATGGGCGGAATTATGGCTTCTGCACTGGACTGCCGCGCGGCAAGTGTTTCCGCGTCCAATGTATAGGAGCCATTATTCCCATTTACACCTTATTACTTTACTTTGCTAACCAATCAAAGCTTATTATGAGATAAGGCGCGCAAGAACTTCTTACTTCCTACTGATTATTATCATAGTGGAAATATATAAGGTAAAACATTGCGCATAATGGCGATAGCAATACTGGAAATAACCAATCAAATGTTATCTAATATGCAATTTCTTATAATAGCGTTAGTATACTGGAACAGCCAATCAAATTTTACTCAAAATTCACGCTGCTACTGCGCAATCATGGAAATGGCTCACCTTTTATATTTATTTCCACCATACTGCTTACTATCATTGTAGAATAGGTTGTACGATTACGGACGACTGAATCGAGCAACGCGAAAACCTACATTGTGTTTATGGTTACTGTTATAGTTACGGAAAGTGTGTATGACTAGTTTAAAGCGCATGTCTAAATCCGCAGCCTAAGAATGTCAACAGAGTTGAAATTCCGTGTAGTAGTTGCGCTGTTTTGCGATAGCAACGCTGAAATATGTTACATAAGGATGTATGTGTTGAGTGAGACAAAATATAATGTAAGAAATGAATCAAAGCTGTCAGTATTATCGAATTTGGAATTAAAAAAAGTCTGCACTATCAACCTTGATTAAGTTCGGCCTTCGGTTTAGGATCCCCTTAAATGGAGTTATGATTTTTTTTCATAATATAATTCCTCCAATTATTCTGAATTAAAGTATAGATATAAAAAAAACAAATAGTTTACAAGTTAACTATTATTTTATATCAATATACCAAAATAACATATTTTATATCTCCTAAATTATATCGATTTTGTTATATCTCTAATACATATGATTCTATTTAAAACACAGTAGGTGACCTTGTAGTCTCAAAAAATATGACTTGAAGAAAAATTTTTTGGGGTTGGCCATATTCGACGGAAAGATGTTTTTTTTTCAATCATGGGAAACGTCGTTACTCGATCTAACATCTCTTTCCCATGATTGAAAAAAAAAACATCTTTCCGTCGAATATGGCCAACCCTGTATATATGTCTTTTCGAATCAAACAATTTTCTCTTGTGGTGTTTTTTTGCATCATCAAAAAACAACAGAGATATTTCAAATGATCAAGTTACAGAAAATACTTTGTGTAAAAATAAATATGATCCTTCATGAAATAAGAGGATAATTTTCGGTACATTTTATCAATTTATCCTACCAATTCCAAATATTGTTTTATTGAAAAATACTTCTGTTCAAATATAATTTCAAATATAAATCATGACTTGACTGCAAATTCAAGTATAATTTATAAGAATTTGTATTGTACATTTCCCCTTCTGATGTCACAATTTGAGACAGTAGTGTGAACAGAAATTTTAAATTATTGTAAAACAGATTTATATATTTAGCGGAATTTGAATAAAAATCTAGAATAAAATTATATATTGCTCTCATCAATTTTATACTTAAGATTGTTATCACAATATAATATTAAAATTAAAATATTATCATATTTTACCATTTTATTTATTAAAAAACAAAAAACAATAACTTTTATGTTATATCTTAGATAGATATCTTAGATAGATAGATACTGCAAAAATTGTTATTTAACATATAAATAAATTTGTTTTTGTGAAATTTGTATAATAAATAATAATTTGATTATTAATATCAATCAATCAATTAATTTGCTTTGCCTTGATGATATATATTATCAGTTAGGTCCATTTTTGATTGGATACCCATGAGCTCAATATCTACTCCTTGTAATGCCCAATTATGTTCACAAATTTCCAATGCTTCCCATTCAGACTTGAAGGCTGCTTTTGGATCAGGTGGCATAGACATTGCAGCTCCTGATACTTGATCTTGTACTACTCTTGTAGTATCTGCAGCATTATTTTCACCAAGTACAAGTGTATAAATGGACCTTAATCCAAATACATTGAGGAAATACCACGAGGCAGAAGAAACCCATGCAGCATCCAGCGTAACTAATTCTATACCCCGTTGCAACATTGGCTTGAAACGTAGGGTTAATGGAAATGGTACTTTAGCTGGAATTGAAGCACTTATGTCAAATTACGTGTACATAATTTTATAATAGTTAAAAATTTAGTTAAAAGTCCAAAGTCTATTTGAAAAAATTATACTTAATAAATATAAATATTTATATAATATTTCAATGCTACATACTTGTCACAAATCCAGAAAACATCCAATTGATCCAACCACCGATTAGTACCATAGGCAAGACATTAGTCACATTTCCCTTCAGCATTTCAGTCATCATATTTGGATCAGTCATAGGATTTTGGGAGACAGGAGGACGCTTCTGAGTCTTAAAATAACCAGTCTCTTCGTTGTTGAAGAAATGTCTTCTTGTCATAAAACCTACTTTTGGTATGTACTGTCCATTCTCCCGGAGCAGCCTTGAGCGTATCATGACTTGACTGCAAAATATTTAATATTGTAAATAATTTTAAGGTAATTCTTCAGAATAGTTTACTCACTTTCGATTTCGATGAAATTAGGTTGAAAGAATCTGGCAGAAAAAAGTCTGGGACTGCCCTACAAAGTGAGATATTGAGCGATTAAAGTTGACAACTATTGAGATTAGGAAATATGTCACAGCTGCAAAATACTGCGCATTTTTTGGCAGTGAGGTAGCCTTCATTTCGCGTAGAAGATTGTAAATCCATGTCGTTTTGTGATACTTTAAAAAAACCTAACTTTAACTAAACTCATTTTTTACTTTCGCGTAGAAAGTTGTACATTCAAGAAGCAAAGTTCTACTAGGTTTACAACCTTCCACGCGAAGTGAGGGCCATCTCGCACAAAAAAATGGATTGGGTTAGAGTTAGGTTTTTTTGGAAAAATATTCCCAGCAGACGAAACCAATAAACTACTGTCTATACATATCATATGACAGATATCTTAATTTCAATAGTTGTCAGATTCTTTCATTTTACGCAAAAACGCGTTGAAATTGGAGGTGACCTAACCTCAATAGTTGTCAACTTTAACGCTCAATATCTCGCTTTGTAGGGCAGTTCCGAACTTTTTTCTGCCAAATTCATTCACTTTACGCAAAAACGCGTCGAATGAGCCTAATTTCATCGAAATCGAAGGTGAGTAAGTTATTCTGAAGAATTACCAATATTAAGCTTCACGTGAAACCTCCAAATTAATCGACACATATTTAAACATTTACCTATCTTGCACTTGATGAAGCTCGACCTTCTTTTGCGAAGCAAGCAATATCGAAACATAGTGGCGGATTATACCGACTAGAAACGTAATCACTACTATAGGTAAAAATACCCAACCTCGGATATTTGGATCCAGCAACAATTCTGCCATGTCACTTGTTTCTGCCGCGTAAATCCTATATTCACGAGAACGAATGATAACGAAAAACGGAACGACGTAAAACTATTCACCGTTCTATTCTTTTTTTGTGACTGTTTTCCTCAATAATTCCAGTTTCATAAATTTTGATTATAAAGGAAGCTTTCCAACAATCGACACATGTTGCCTTATATCGTGCACTTGACGGGTCAATCCTGCAGGTGCATTCACATGCAAGCGTCAAACAGCGTAAGCAGTAAAGTACCTTTTTATGCCGACACTTGAAGCTCATTTTCGGCGTTAAAATAAGTCACGTGATAGAAATTGACGATTGGCACTGACAGCATCGCAGTTAATACAGTAGCAAGATTCCAACTAGCAATCGAACAGGAAAACAAGCATCGTGTGCCGCAGGCTTAAGCGGAGAACACAGACTCTTGTATAATGCATAAAACGTGAAGCATAAGAAAATCAACCAATCAGAGTCCTTTATTTCATGGAAAGGAAGGAAAGAAAGCACTTTGATTGATTGATTTTCTTATGCATTATGTTATGCGTCTTCAGCAGGGAGCACATACTTTTGCATAATGTATAATACGTAATGCATAAAAAAATTAACTTTGGTTGATTTCCTTATGCTTCATGTTTTATGCGTTAGGTATACGTTTATGCGACTATGCAAGTTTGTGTGGTTATACCTTAAGACGCTTTATTGCGACGAATTTGTTATACAAAAATTGACATGAACATCATGTGCACGATTGCATGTATCATAGGTGCGTGAGATATTGATGTGGTACTATACAGGATGGTCCATTTGAATCGAACATCTTGAATATTTCGCTTATTTTTGATGATACAAAAAAATGTTTTAAACGAAAGTGAAACAGTTTCGAGGGGGATGTATTTTGGGGGATGTATTATTATTGTTTTTTTTTCTAGGTAGAGACATCAAAAAGATATAAAAGTTACCTCCACTTTTAAAAATGGAATTGTATGATTTTTTTTACACAATCTGATATTCCTCTAATTATTCTGCATATAAAAGTATTAAGGTAATAATATCAAAAAACAAATAGTTGACTAGATATTTTACATTTTATTTTGGCACATATTGACATAAAATATTAAATAATTAATTTTTTGATAATCGTACTTTAATACTTTTATGAACAGAATAATGAGAATCAGTTGGTGGAAAGAAAACACATAGTTGTAATTATTTGTAGTAACTATTTGTTTTTTGATATTATTACCTTAATATTTTTATATGCAGAATAATTAGAGGAATATCATATTATATAAAAAAAAATCATACAATTTCATTTAAAAAAGTGGAGACATTCATATCTTTTTGACGTCCCCACCTAAAAAAAACCAACATGATCAAAATGCGTCCCCCTCAAAACTCTTCCGCTTTCATTTGAAACGTTTTTTTATATCATCAAAAATAAGCGAGATGTTTCAAATGATTGATTTAAATGGACCACCCTGTATAAAGACATGTCGATACGCTTAGAGACCCTTTAATCTGGTCATAAGGTTTCGTCAAATTTCTTGCATGATGTCTACACACCGGTGGTTATTGGTGGAGGAGTGAGATGGCCTATGCTCCTTTCCTGCTCGAAGAAATTTGACGAAACCTTATGGTCTAATCAGTCTCTGATTAGAGAGTCTCTAGACTAGAGGGCGCTGAAAAAACAGCGACTTCTGGTGACTTCGTCAAAAGTTCGAACATGACTTTATAGTTCCGGCAGTGCGAATATATATCCAATGAGAGTATACCTTTGGAATGAAAACATCGGTAAAGCTGTAGACTCATTGGATATCTCTCGCGTGTCGCGTGTCGCGCTGGTGTGCCGGGGGTATTAGGATCCCCTTTAAACAACACTGGACGCTGCGCGCCGGGAGAGAAATCCCTACCGTATCCCTGTCGATTCCGTTTCCCCGCGCATCACCTATTACGAATCACGAGCGGCCGGAGCGGCGCGTGCTGACTTGCGCATGATGTCAGTCTTTCTAGCGCACCGTTACGGGGTGAAGAGGTGAATTGTCACTGCCACCGTCGCCGCTGCCGCCGTGCGAGAGCGAGCGCTCATCGTCCGATTGTCAATTACGTTCCACTGAATTAGCCGTCAAGCGCCGTCAAGCGCCGTCAAGCGCCGTTGGCTAATACACTGTGCGTGCGCGATACCGTATACGCACTACGGACAGAATTCCGCCGATCGACGACGCGCTTCAGCGAGCTGTGACACGCGTATTATCGTGCGCGGCATTGCGATGATCGAGTAAGCTCGGGCGAAGCGGTATCTACGAGGATTCTTTCAGATATTCCGCGGCGATGCATGCACGGAAGACTATGGAAGACCTGTGAGAGCGGCATCGCGGAAGCCGGGGGTACCCCGGATAAGGGGTGGTCGACGCGCCATACGAGAAGGGTGAGGGCGACGTGGACGTGGACGCAGGAAGCGCGTGTTAGGTGAGGTAGCAGTGGAAGGGGGCTTGGATACTACTGGATCGGCCCATCGGGAAGAGTGAAAGGTGAGCGTTGGCGACGATTCTCGCCGACGTGCACATCCGCACGGCTGTTCGTCTCTCCACGGCGTCCATCCGACCGCCATGTTATTCTGGAGCGGCGGTGTTACGTCGTTGGCGTCGCTGCTTTTGTGCCTCCTCGTGCTCGGCACAGCCGGCGTCGATGAGTCCGGTGAGTAAAGGAAAAGGGAAGGGAGAAAAGTGCAACGAGACGCGCCTCCGTGCAGAGCATTCGTACAGATGCTCGTTTTCAGGGCATGTTCGAGTTCTCACCCAGGTGTTCCTTAGATGTCATGCCATCCTTCTTTAATGTTTGGTAAATAACAAGGATGGAGTGATACCTGAGTGGCATTCGAGTGAGAATCTGAACATAGCTTAGTTTTGACGCTCTGTTCACATCGAGAGTGAAAATACACGAGAGAGAACTAGAGAAGCGTGGGAAAATGTTCAGGATGGGAAACTCGCTTCGATTTCTTTTCTACGAAAAGCGCAGCGATAAGTAAAGACATCAGGCAACGATTGTCGTGTAGTCTCTCTCTCCTTCCCTCCCTCCCTCCCTCCCTCCTTCCCTTTCTCTCTCCTCTCCCCTCTCCCTCTGTAAAAGAAGATGGAATGAGAAATGATTTAAAGTTAAATTTCGATGGATGTGTGTCTTTCACAGAGAGGTCTTTGTTGGAAATATTTATATAATAAAATATCGTACCAGGAAACATAGTAGTGTCAAATCAATCGATTAGACTAACTCCCGAGATCGGGCCATCTATTATACGCGAGATTATGGATGTTGTTAATAATCTCTCAATCAAATTACAAGTAAGCTCAATCGATAATTTGGATTTATATGAGAAAAGTGTTTTTATTTTTTCTCTACTCGCACATTATTCGAGGAGAGATGGGATTCAAGAGCCAAGAAAGAGCACGTGGAAAATCGCACGCCGTTCGATCGATTGAATGCTGGAGCACGCTTGGCAGTAATACGAGATACGGAGGTTTCATAAATCCGGCTTCCAAATCCACTTTTTCCGTATAAAGTGCGATATTTAGGCATTTTATAAGGCATCCTTTTCTATCTTTAGATTATCGAAGATATTAAATGACATATCATAAAAATAACATTTCATATATTTATTTATTATTCTTGTTCATTTTTGCTATTTTATTTTTACCTTTTTATTTATTATTTTTTAATTTGAAATTTATTCCCACTTATAAAAATGATTTGAAGGATTTGCATTGATTTTCAAATTCAGTTACTCGTACTACACTAGATTAATGCATATTAAAAGTTGCTATACATGAAATTAGCAAAGTTGAATGTAAAAACAATATGTTAATATGCCTAAATAGTTAAATATGCCTAATAATAGTAATGTCACATTATTTAACAGAGAGAATATACATACATTATTTTATTATTAAAGTTGATTGAATTTTCCATTGCATTTAGATAAACACGGTTTATTCTAAAAGTTTTCGAACTTTCATTATAACTCACTCTAAAGTACCAACTCTAAAGTAATAATTATAAATTTTTATTTAATTATTCAAAGTATAGCTCTTCGAAAAAAATATTTGCAATGGTTGTTATAGCTTTAAAATTCCGCTAAAAGTTTTCCTATGAGATGGTTGAAATGGCTTTGGTCGAAACCTTTTGAATATCCTAAATAAAGTTGAACTACTCTCTCTTTAGTTTCATTTTTAATTTAATCGGAAGAAAAAATAGTCATATAATGTCAAATCTGATGAATATGGGAAATGATTAAGAACTGATTTGGAAGCAAGTACTTGTGAACCGGAATAGACATGGGAGCGACTCATCTTTCTCGCTTTTTCTCACTTTTAAAAACATCTCTTTTTTTTTTACTTGTCTACAAAAGCTCTTTTCTTACTTTTTTGGGTAAGTGTACATTATTGTTCATAAATTCCGGAACGCTTGTAATTGTCTCGCATTTTACAAAAACTTAAATATCTTGATAAAAAAAATTTTGGAGAAATTTTTAAAAACACAATGTAAAGACAAAAACACCATTCAAAATGGCATTCGAATTTTGTATTTGCGATATTTTTTTCCTGAATTATATAAAATTGAAAATTGATTTTAATATTTTTTATTATTTATTGAAGCGCTATACCTGCATGAAACTTCGTCGGATAAAATGTAACAAATAAGTATTTTAAAGTAGACTTTCTAAGTTTTTTTTAATAAAAATAATTGATATGATTTTTCGCATAGATATTGTATTTTTTATTCCGTAAAATTTTATTGTGTAAAAATTTACTTTTTCTAAAATGTTTTTAACTTCGATACTAAAAGTTTGTGAAAAAAAATAAAAAGATATAAAAAACGCTCGTATTTTGCAAAGCAAGTATATAAAGTAATCTATATAATCTATAATCGAGCAAGAGGTTATTAACAATTTGAGATTATTAACAATATATCATGAATTTATTATATGAAGAACATACAGTATTAACATATAAAATTGAACATGCAGGTCTTTTTGTAATAATGATATGAAAAAAATGATTGATCTCAAATGATTAACATTACGTATATAGTTCGTTACAGTGGAACATTTCACAAATGCGATATGTCCTTAAGCCTTGAATTCCTGTTTTTTAATGTGAGTGCAATTCGATAACATCGTTTTGGATAATGTTTGTCAATATTCAGTGTTGGAATCTGAATTGAAGTCCCGATTATATTACATATGAAATAGATCATAAAATAAAATAAAAAGAGGAAGAATGTTTATTATAATTATGATTGATTCATATAATTTTTTCAAATTTTTGTAAAAACTATTTTGAACGTTAATTTATAAAAATTTTTATAAAAATTGTTACCGAGCGAGAAAAAAATGTTTAAAGCTCTTTTTTTTCTTTTAAATGTATTTTTGGAAACTTTTCTACGATTTTTTTTCACCGAGATATTTAAGTTTCTGTAAATTGTAAGAAAATTGCAAATACTTTTATATTTCTGAATTTAAAAACGTAGTATTAATATCAACACTAAAATTAAAGAAAATAAAGGATATAGCAAATATGTACATGAAAAGAGCCCCTATACCAATTTAGACTTGATGTACGTCGATTGTTAGACTTTTATGAAAGAAAAGTTTTCACCCCTTAACTTTAGGTACTATTGTGGTAATGGTAATCAAAAACATTTTTTATCGTAATTTTTTTTCTAATCCACGAAAAATTATTAAAATATCAGTGATATTTCAGTCATCAAGAAACATTTTTAATAATTCACTAAGTTTATAATTGTCAATGTTTAAATGAAAATCATCAAGTGATTTCATGTTTTTTTGTGACAATATCTTTCCAACATTATTTCAACCTCAAATTATTGGAAGGGTTCCGTTAGCGCACAGTACGATACACATCCACTTACATCGGCCGGTGTTTAGTAATTTTTCATTGCTCTATTAATATGAATATTTTATTTCAAATTGGCTAATTAGCGAGGTGTGCTATCGGAACCTTCCAAATTATTTTAGACTTAATAAATAAACGTTAATAACAAAAAATTGAAAATATGTAATTTTCTCAAGTTTTTGCACAAAAGTACATTATTTATACTTTTTATAATTGGCAGTTCTAATTTTTTAAAAATCTTCTAATTTTCTAAAAAATTTTCTAAAAAATCTTCTAAATTCTTCTAATTTCTTTTTAAAAATTAGAATTTCTATTTTATAAATCTGTAAAAAATACTAGGAATGTTTTCCGGTATTTTTTATTGCCAACTTTTAGTACAGAATATCGCTTCTTTCTAATTTTTCATGGATTATAAAAATAGGAAAAAATTATGATACAAAATTTGTTTTATTATTGCAATAGTAAGAATAGGGAGTAAAAATTTTTTTTTCATAATTTAACAGTCGATATATGTCAAGTCTAATTTTGTACAGAGGCAGTTTTTATATACATATCTTGCTACTAGAGATGAAAATGACCAATTTTATGATAATTTACTCGGTAATTTACGGTAAATTAGTCAGTAATTTATGGAGACTGGTAAAATGGTAATTTAAAAAAATTATAAAGATAAAGTAATTTGATTTAAGAGTACGAGGGCAAGGTGAAAAGTAACCGACCTCAACATGAAAACATGAACTATGTACAAAGTTTTTAGTTAAGTACCAAGTGTTATATATCAAATTACTCGTATTAAAAATATCTATAATTTATACTTTGACCACTTTTCTGAACAATTCATAGCTAAAAAGTTAGAGTCAAAAAATATGTTAGCGCTTTTTTTCAAATCTGCCGCAGCAACTTATAAGCCTACCGAACCTATGCTAACCTGTAGAGAAAAATGGTCAAGGCAGAAATTGTAGCCACCTTTAATGTGAGCAATATGATATATAACACTTGAATATATACCGAAAAGTTTGACTTCGATGACGGCATCTTCAACAACAAGTCGTACTTTTTTTCTTAAATTTTCGTTTTTTGCTTTTTTTCTTCTTATGGTTTTTTGACTATAATTTTTTAGCTGTGAATTGTTTAGCAAAGTGGTCAAAGGAAAAATTATAGATATTTTCAATGCGAGTAATTTGATATATAACACTTGGTACTTAACTAAAAACTTTGTACATAGTTCATGTTTTCATGTTGAGGTCGGTTACTTTTCACCTTGCCCTCGTACATAGTCATTAAGTTAAAAAGTTGAAAAACACTTTATTTAATTTAAATTTTCATTTCGATGTTACATAATTACATATTGATAGAATAATTAAGAAGCTATATAGATATGTAATAACTAAAGAAATTTCAAATAAATTTTTTATTAAAATTTTTAAAACAAAAAGTGTGACAGGTACATAATCTTGTATTATATTTTTCATACCTTATAAACTTATTATAATATTTTTATTTGCTTGCTATTTTCTTTTTTAGACTGTTATGTTTTTACTAGAGCAAAAACAAAAATAATATCACATATATCAAACAAATATATATTAATTATATTTATATTAATTGACGTTTAGCGAGCTTTGTTCCGATTAAATTATACCCTACTGAAAAAGATCACGTAATTTGAAAAATCACAAGATATTAAAAATAATTTTATCTATCATACAATTTTAATTTTATAGTTATTAAATTTTAAATAAATTAAATAATTAATTAATTAAATGATAGAAGTAGAAGAAAAAAATATATATCATTTAATTTTATTTAAAATTTCATACATAAGAACGAAAATATTTGTGCATAAGTCTATTTGTGTGTAATAAAATTATAAGAAACAAATTTTATCAAAATTATCAATAAATTATCATTTTATCACAATTTTACCATAAGTAATTATAAGATTGAATTTTACGATTTTTTTTGCATCTGTACTTGCTACACATTTTATTGATTTTGTTTCTAAAATTTAATTTTTTGAGAAGATACTGAAAAAAATCTTCAAATTCTCAAGAAATACTTATTTTTTAATCTTAAGAAAGTTTACCTTTTTTTTATCGATTCACTATTTTCTCATTTTTTTTTTCGAGAATAAAACTCACTTTTCTCACTGTTTTTGATAACTTTAGCCGTCCCCATATCTGGGAGTATTATTATGCATGCAGAAGCGACTTGCTGCCTTGTATTAAACTCAATCAATTTTTGCCGGCAAATGCTTTATAATATTCAAGTAATAATTTCCATTAATAATTTTGTTTTATAATTTGATATTTGTTATTTGCTCCATTGTGATTTCTCGACAAGTGTCACAAAGGTATCATTGATTTTATACGATGGGGTAATTAGCTGAAATGTTGTTCCACCGATTACATGATTTCATTTGATTTCATATGATTTCATCTGATTACAAATGATTTTATCTAATTATAAGTGATTTCATATGATTACAAATGATTTCGTGTGATATAGTATATCATTTATCCTTCTTTAATATTTGGTGAACAATACAGATAAAATAATACATATGCGCATCATGCATGAAACGGAACGCACTCCCGACGTGAGACATGGCCAATACGAGAAGGAGGGAATTGGATTTTTCATTCTCTCTCTAATGTTCCTCTCACTTGTCTATTAAAAAGACAATAAAAAATCCAATTATTCCCTCCTTGCACGCGCCAGCCATCGATATTTTTGTCTGGCTTATGATAATGCTCGGTCTATCTATACTACGAGGATGGTTCGAAAAGTTCTTGCAAAGTCAGAGAGATGAATGTCTATTTTGCACAGTTGAACTAATCTTATTATTCGCAAAGGATTAACAAATTGGGGCAGCGTTGGATGCATCCTCGTATGTCTAAGCCGTAATCTCGCAAACACAATAGAGTAGTAAGCCTTAAGCCTTAAGGAATTGATCAATCATAGTCAATTCTTTCACATTCGACTGTGATTGATCAATTTTTTAAAGTTTAAGGCTTACTACTCTATTGTGTTTGCGGACTAAAGCGTCTCTGAAATGGCATCATTGCTGCTGGTTACTACGTATTGTGCGTAAGCGCTGAGTCATGTACGTACGTAGTTGCGTTTGTGTGTAAGTCTCGAATAGTCCCGTAACACAATAGGGGTATGTTTATTTTTTACGCTCACGCGCTGTAAACTTCATTCCATCCTTTTTCCGCAAGTAGCAATTAATAAAGATAGAACGAAGTTTACAGTGCGTGAACGTAAAAAGTAAACGCACCCTAGGCGTAATAAGCCTTAAACAATAAGAAATTAACCAATGATTTTTCTCCTTACACTCGACTGTGATTGGCTAATATCTTATGGCTCAAAGCTTACTACATCTATTACGCTTTGGGATTATTCTATGCATTTGATGCATAAACTTCTATATGCATCCCTAAAGTTTTATAAGGGAGACCGGGGTCAGTTGAATATAGGGGTAAGTAGAATAATCGAAATTACATTAAAAACAAAACACGCGAGACATGTGTAAACGTATCTGAGCATGCAGCAGCGATTGCCGCTACAAGTCTGCTATAACATCTTATTGCGAACACTTCTATAATAGAAGTTATGCCACAATTTTAAAAAATCAATACAGTAAGTACAATAAGAAAATATTTTTATTCTTAAAGTTTTTGTTTTACTATCATATAATATATGATTGTCTGAGATATTTGATTTCTACTTAGATAGTAAGTGTAGTTCTTACTTAATAAAGTCCAACAGATTTTTTTTGTTTATTTCTTATCGTATATTATTAATGTTTTTAAAAAATGAACGGATGGGAATAGTAGACTAATCACAGCATGGAACTGTATGATTCATTAGTGACGACTCTTATAACTTACTCAAAATTTTATTCTTTTAAAAAGATTTTCTTCAAATGTTTTAAGTTTAGTTCCCTCATGTCTCGAAAATTAGGTTTATTCGACGTGTTTTTGCACGAAATGAACAAATTTTGCAAAAAGAAGTATTGTTTGCTCTGCGAAGCGAATGTTTGTATTTAAAATATATTTTTACAAAAGTTTTATTAATATGTAGCCAAAGATATAGCTTAAAATACATTAATCTTTATTTTAATAATCTTAGTCGAATTACCCCGGTCTCGGGGCTAGTTGAATCAGATGGAATGCATTTAGAAAAATGCATTTTTTTTCATATTAGTTATCAGTTTCCCCTTATTATTAAAATATTATTATGTAATCAAATGTACATAGTAGCTGTACATAGGTGTAGAATTCATTTTTTCGATAAGTCTCTTAATTTTGTCTGTAAAAATTCGAAACTGAAAAATGAGTCTATTAGCCCCGGTCTCCCGTATATACAATACAAAAAAGCGCATATATATCGCGTCATCTGTGTATAAAACGTCGTTGCATATATTGTTTACGTTCTGTTATAGAATAATTATTTACACTGATTTCATCAGACTTCATGGTGATCACATGATTTCATCACAGATTTTATGATGATTTCCAGTAATTATACAGAAAATTACAATGATTTCTGTTGATTACATATCATTTCATTATGATTTCTGATGATTACACATGATTTTATCTGACTTCATGATTACAGCTGATTGCAAAACAATTACATAGGGACAATTACATATTTCGTAAAGATTTCATAATGATTTCGGAGATTCTGTCCTATGACTTCATTAAATGGATTATTCGGTTTTATACTTGTGATAAAATAACCATTAGAAATACCTCAATTCAATTTACAGAAATTTATAAATGAAACTTCAACGAATAAATGGTGCAATCTTATTTAGGTAGATAACGTTATATATTAATGCTATCCATACGAAGAAAATTCAGAAATTTTTGGTATATGCATATATATTATATAAAGCAGCCTTTAATGTGTACTAATCCAATAATGCTTAATCCAGTGTTCGAATTCACTTTTAGACAGATTCCCTTGTTTCTTGATGTAAAGAAAGCGTGACTAGTGCTATTGTTTCACTCAGATAGAGATAATTCGCCTATGACTAAACAGATGGAACTCGTCTCACTTCGAAGAACCTAATTCCGATGTTGATTCCAGAAACTCAAACGCCCATCTACTCGGTGTCACGATCTCGCGATCATCGTATGTATCGTTCGGTCGCGTACCATCCACAACCCGTTTCCCACATAACATTGGCAATTAAACCGACCAAAATTCGTTATAATCGCACTGAGTGATGTATGTTTTTGGCGGCGTTAATTACGTGTCAGGTGGTTGTCGAGAATTAGAGAGACACAAGAGAGGAGTCTTCATTTAATGCGTCAACTCCGCGAGAATCCTCTTTGTGGCTCGCGAATGAAAATAACTGCTCGCGCAGATATGTATATTTGAATCGCGAGCCGACAACGATATTGAACTGATTTAGGAAAATGTATTTATATATATATGTAAGTATATAGACTGTTTAATAATAGGCATCGATCGTTTCGTGATAATATTGCTCACGAAAAAAACGATCTTAAAAAACATTTCAAACATTGACTTCTTTCGAGCATTTATTATTTAAGAACGAATTATAACGAATTACACTATAGAGATAGATGTATATGGATAATGTTCAGGGTTGTTAGCAGTCAGGGAAATTATTATCAAAGAATTTATTAACCTAAGATAAAATTAAATTATTGTAAAATTCTAAGTTTATAAATTTTACTTCTTTAAAAATTATGACAGAATTTTTAAAATTTTGTAGTAAAGAAGCAATGCAAATTTTTTTTTTAATTTTGCAATGAGCAATTTGCAGAAAATTAACGAACGTTGTTAAAAAGAAAAAAACTTTGCAAAAATCAAAATATGTATATATTAATGTGTGTGTGTGTGTGTGTGTGTGTGTGTGTGTGTGAGATGAATATTATTTAAATCATTTCTAATTAAAATTAATTAAAATGATAATTAGAACATACAGTATTTTAATGAAATGATTAAATTTCAATGTGCAAAACAAGGATATAATCTGATATTTTCCGTAATTTGTTTTTTAATTCATCAGTAGTCATACATTCCACTTAACACTCATCGAGCATTGTTTGTCCTTTAACATCTGATAAACAAGGATGAAATGATTTTATGAGCGTTGTGAACGCAGCCTATGCTGTCCAGTGACATCACGTTAGTGTCGCGCGCAGCATCGAAAAAATGCTAGTCGCATATCGTTCGTGTTATGTATAAAATTAGTTACAGTTGTACAAAGCAACAATTAGTTGCACAACGATCATATTAACAGATTTTCATTCGGACGTCAAAGTGTTAACGTTTGCAACACACTCATTGTATTATTATTTATATTTATTATATTTGCAACTTGTTGTTTAAATAAATATTTTTTAATTCATTGTTTGTATTATAATCATGACTTCTCTAAACAAAAGTATACGTAATATCCGATATAAAGTATATGTATCTAATCTAATACATGACAAGAGTATAGCCGGTGTGAAGTTGGCACTCCATTTTGAAAAAAATCGATATTTTATACACAATTCCGTTTGCACCCGCAATAGTTCTACAGTTCCTGTTAAGTTTTAACAATAGTTTCGCTGATTTAGCTAAAAAAAATTTTTTTTGATAAATGGGGTGTCAACTTCGCGTGGCACCCCAAGTATCGCAAAAATTAATTTTTATCACGAAATTCTACAAGAGTTCTCGAAGAGTTCTACAGTTCCTGATAAGTTTCAGCGACAATTCCGGCCTCTAAGTATTTTTAAACTATTTCTTAATGTGAGAGCCAGAGTAAAGTATCGCATAACAGCTAGTTCCCGCCAACTTTCTGTAGGTTTTGCAAAGAGTTCTGGCCTCTATGTATTTTTAAACAATTTTTTAATGTCAGCGCCAGCACCGCACCACAAGAATAAAGTACCGCGTAACAGCCAGTTTCCGTCGACTTTTTGCTATTTTCCTACAGTTCTATAATAGTTCTAATGCTTTCAATATGTCTTGCTTAAAGTTTTCGCCCTTAAGTATCATTAAATAATTTTTTAATCTGATTGCTGGTAGCATATTTTTTATAAGTATGCCATGCCGATAATCTCTATCGTTTATGGTTCTCGCATATCAGCGACTGTTTTAAAAATAGGAACCTTGATAAAAACCTCTAGAAAGCGTTGGAACTATTGCAAAACAATAAGAAAAGTCGGCGGAAACTGGCTGTTACGCGATACTTTACTCTTGTGGTGCAGTGCTGGCGCTGACATCAAAAAATTGTTTAAAAATACGTAGAGGCCAGAACTTTTTGGAAAACCTACAGAAAGCATTAGAACTATTGTAGAACTGTAGGAAAATAGCAAAAAGTTGGCGGGAATTGGCTGTTACGCAGTACTTTACTCTTGTGGAGTGCTGGCTCTCACATTAAAAAATAGTTTAAAAATACTTAGAGGCTGGAACTGTCGCTGAAACTTATCACGAACTGTAGAATTCTTCGAGAACTGTACAATTTCATGATAAAAATTAATTTTTGCGACTTGGGGTGCCACGCGAAGTTGGCACCTCATTTATAAAAATTTTTTTTTTTTAGCTAAATTAGCGGAACTATTGTTAAAACTTAGCAGGAATTGTAGAACTATTGCGGGTGCAAACGGAACTGTATAAAATATTAATTTTTTCAAAATGGGGTGCCAACATCATACAGGCAAGAGTATACGACGTATGTACACAAATGTCTTCTTATGTCTTTTCAAGTCTTCTTATCATTTTCTCACACTTTTTCATTTTTTTTCTTATGTTTTCTGATCTCCGACACACATGCAACTTTGAATCGGTAGTTATTATGTCCCCGCGTGTATATTAACAAAGTGAGGTTATAATACGCTACTATAAATATTATGAAAAATTTTGTTTATTTTCCATTATATTTTATTGTACTGATAATTTTATTGTTTGTAAAATAAAATTTTTTCTTTATTTTTATTCAAAGAATCTTCCAAGTTTTAATCAGGGAATTTTTTCAAAAAGTGGCCGAGAAAGTCAGGGAAATTTTTTTTTCTTTTTCGCTAACAATCCTGAATGAAGATTTAATCTTTGTGAAAATTTTAGATAAATCTTGTCTTGATGGAATCTCGATGCATTAAACGGATGGTAATTTTGAAATTAGGCAAGATTGATGAGATAACACGCACCATTCGATTAAATTTTAGATAAGAAGGATCATTCATCGAATGTGTATATTATCGCGCGCACATTATGCATAAAATCGCGTTATCATTTACAGTCGAACTTTTATAAAAGTAACTAGTCGGGACCGACCTCCATAAAAGTAAACAAATGCACTCGATTACTATGTGGGAAGTAAGACATGACTTACGGAGATTAAAACAAAAATGGAGGTTAACTTTACGGACTGTATCATCAATCGATGTGTGTACATTTGTGCGTGTGCGTGCGCGTGCGTGTGTTATATACTAAAATGATACTTATACATCTGCACATATGTGAGAATTTGTAGACAACCGTATGTATGTAATGCGTGCAAGAATCGTAGATGGTGCATGTGCGTGTGCGTGAAGCACGCGGGGGTGGTCGTTGGCATTGGACATTGTGAAAATAATTCTGCGAGATGCACGAGGACTGAATCCGCCACTTACAATGTTTTCCTCCATTTTGCAGCATTATACGAGAAATTCTAGATTAAGTCGAGAGATACAATTGGAAGGATCTGGTGATGGTTGCATTAATTGGAATTCTAGTTGAAAATCAGAATTTTCTAAGGTTTCTAAAGATTTGAATCTATTATAATTTCGATTGAGATAACGAGAATTTCGATTCATATGATTTAACCAGAACCTTCTGATTAGTTCATTCTCAACTAGAAATTTTTTTAGTATAGATAGATACACTCACTCTTAAAAAAAAACTAAAAATTTTGGAAAATTTTACTAAACTTGAAATGATTATAATTTGGTAAACAATGAAAATAAAAATATGTTTAAAAATGCAAAATGAAATTTGAAATGTCTACTTTAAGAATATTTGAATGAGTATTGGGCTATTATTTTCAAAACGACAAGAATGACAAAGTGAGAAAATATAAAATTGATAATCAAAAGTTCAGATTCGCAATACGTCAGGTGTCACAGCTTAATGGACAAAACGTGAAAGTATAGAATTTTATCTTTAAATTGCTTTTTTAATATCTTTAAATGTCTTTTTTATCGAACTGGATATGATAATTTTTCGCTGAATTACTCCGAATTCAAGATATCGCTGTCATTAGCTCAAATTATGGTTGTAATTCTTTCCAATATGAATGTATAGAGTTTGACTGGTCATTGTGTATGTGTGTGTATGTATGTGTGTGTACATGCGTGTATGCGCGCGCGCGCGTCCTCATTAAGAAATGTGACGGATTGTATGAATGAGGTAATACGCACGAGGTCATATACACTATTAATACACGCATAGACGCACGCACGCAGTTCAACACGCACGCACGCACGTACAAGACATTTCGACCAGTCAAATTCCATACACCCACACAGCAAAAATTGATCTTAAGTACATTCTACAGATGTACGTTGAGGAATTTCAAATATCTAGAGTATCTGAAGAAACTTAGGAAGTATTTAGGATATTGATATATCCGCTTATTCTATATAGGACATTATCGTTTAGATATCAATAACGATAAATGGGCAAATAAGAGTCGATTTTTTTAAAAATGTGAACGTATAAACATTATTAAGAGTTAAATACATACGTAATAGAATCTAGAAATATTATTGCATGTTTTACATTAGCTCTTACATTGACCTATCTTCAGATATTATCCTTCTCTCGCTTTACATTAATTTCCATCGTCAAAGAGATAAAAAACATGATGTAATGTGTTCCAATTTATGTTAATTATTAAGCGATCTTGATGATTGTTACATGGAAGATGTCCGATCATAAACGATTAGATGGTCGATTATTACGGAATTTCATGTTCTGATCAGAAAGTCAAAATTCATTCGCCAATAAATAGATAAATAATTTGATGATTTTTTAGAAAAATTATCTTTTTTATATTCAATAAAAAGTAAGTAAACAACATTATCTCGATGAAACACTCACCACCATGATCGCAGTTATTGTTTCGTAGGATGAACACTTCGTCAAAATCATTAAAAATATTTGTATAAAATATAATTACAAAAACGTCAGTTAAATAGTGACGATAAATATACTTCATTAAATATTCATTAAATATAAACTTCATATTAATAGCTCAATATAGAAGGTTATATTGCAGTGACGCTGCGAGGGCTTATGCAGTACCTAAGATTCATAAACCGTCTTTTTATATAATTATATCTTCAATAGGTAATCCGTTATACTCATTAGCCTCAAATCTACACAACATCATGTTTGAAACAATTCCCAAAGCTGAGAGTTACATAAAAAATAGCTTTTAACTAGTTAAAAATCTAAAGGGAATAAAAATGGAGGATAATTTTAAATTAATCTCACTAGATGTTGTATCTCTCTTTACAATATTCCATTAGACATGGCTGTAGATTGTGAAAATGAAAATTGGAATTTCATTTCTGAAAAATATATAATAACTTACCCAAGACAGAGTTTCTAACGGCAGTTCAGTTCATTCAACATATTTCTTATTCGATAAACCATTTATAAACCGAATTTCGGCACGCACATGGGGTCTCCGTTGTCGTCTATCATTGCAGACCTAGTAATGCAAAAAATTGAGAAAACATCGTTATTATCTTATAATAGTCAATTTCTTTTACCCCTGTGAAGTTAGTCCCTCCATTGTTAAAAAAAATAATTTTTTTTGAGAGTTCTGAATAGTTTTCCAGAGTTCCTGATAAGTTTAAGAAATAGTTCTGACCATTAAAGTCATAAAAACGCGATTTAAAAAATGGGTAGCTAATTTCACGCACTCATTTTCGAAAAAAATCAATTTTTTTTAGAATTCTGAATAGATTTTGAATAGTTCCAGATAGTTCCAGAGTTCCTGATAGGTTTAAGAAATAGTTCCATTCAAAGAAGTAAAAAAAAACGTCATTGAAAAACTCGAAATTGACACCTAAAAACAGCCATAACTTTAAAAGTATAATTTTTACACAATTTTCTCATTAAGATATTTTATAGAACTCTGCGGGGGCTACTCAGAACTCTCGCAGAACTGTGAGAACTCTTCAAAAAAATTTTCGCTTTTCTAAATTAGAAAATGGACACCTATAATCGCTCATAACTTTTTCAGTTCAAATTTTACGGATTTTGTCATAAGGATTTTCGACAGAACTCTGGGGGGGGGGGACTATCCAGAACTCTCGATATTTAAACTTTCTTGATGTCATGATCATGGTCAAAAGAGGGCATCTAATCTTTGATTGGTATTAAAAACCGAGATGTTCTCGGTTTTTAAACTATTATATTTTTTTAATCATTCTGTCTCCCAGAAAAGAAGGATAATTTTTAATTTAGTTGACAGAATTTTATTATTGTTTGACTCGGAATTTTACCAAAAATCTTACATTAATTATTAATATACTCATTGAGAATGATTATCCCCTAGGATTCGTTTTTTTGATATAGTCAATCAGAAGCACAACGTGGAGGAGCAGCGGTACATGATTGTAATAATGAAAATGAGGAATCAAACGTTGCTACATCTTGGTTCACTGTACCATTTGTTCCATCGATAACTGACAAATTCCATAAGTTTAATAGGGAGGACATTAAAGTCTCGTATTAAAACTCGAATAAATTGAATAAATTTATCAAGGTGCAAAAGGATTCTAAACCAGATCTTACAAAGAACAATGTTGTATACAAAATTATGTGCAACGATTGTGATGCATCATATGTCGGACAAACGGATAGACAACTTAAAACTAGAATTGCAGAACACCGCATTCGTATTCGTTGAAATACATCTACCTGTTTTGTAATCACCGAATATAGAATGCAGGTGACATATGATTTTGACTGGAATAACATCCAGATATTAGATGAAGAACAGTGTTATAGTAAATACTTAATTTCTAAGATGTTTAATTAAAAAACAAAAGACAGTCTCTGCAAACCAAAAGTCTTTATAAAGCGTATATATCTATTATAAACAAAATTTGACTTCGTTCTTATTGAATCGTTTTGTCAATTTATAATATTAGTCATTCCTCAGATAGTGACGGTCTGTCATATCGTCAAAATAATATCTCTGGAGGATTCATTCTTTGCATAAAATTAATTTGTTCTCATACGGACTATGAAGTATATTTATCGTCACTAACATTTTGTCATTATAGTTTATACATTTTTAAATAATGATTTTGACGAAGTGTTCATCCTACGAAACAATAACTGCGATCATGATGATGAGTGTTTCATCGAGATGATGTTTACTTACTTTTTACTAAATAAAAAAGACAATTTTTCTAAAGAATTATTAAATTATTTATTTATTTATTGGCAAATGAATTTTGTCTTTCTGATCAGAACATCATGAAATTCCGTAACAATCGACCTTCTAATTATTTGTGAGTATCGGACATCTCCCATGTAACAGTCATTAAGATCATTACATAAAATACATTGGAACACATTACATCATGTTTTTTATCTCTTTGATGATGGAAATTAATGTAAAGCGAGAGGAGGATAATATCTGAGATGGCTCAATGTAAAGCGAGAGGAGGATAATATCTGAGATGTAAGAGCTAAAACATGCAATAATATTTCTAGATTCTATTATGTATGTATTTAACTCTTATTAATAATGTTTATACGGTCACTTTTAAAAAAAAATCGACTCTTATTTGCCCGTTTATATTGATATTGAATTTGACTATTTTATATCGTTTAGATATCATTATGATGTTTTTGGATGACCAAATTTCATTCTATCTTTATTCAGTGGACGTCCTAAAATGTCTTTTAGGATGATTAATCCTTGTAGAAAAATACTACTGAGCATTACTAACGCGTAGTACTTTAGGGGTGTTTACTTTTTTACAAGAGTAATCCGTGTCTCGTATGATACAAAATGCAGAAAATGAGTATGGAGTATGTCTTATAGAAACTAACTATAAATACTTATATTTAAAAAAAGTTCTTTCAAAGGTTACATGAGCACACTCTGATCGAGCTAAGAGTAACGAACTCCATTTGCATATGCCTCTTTAAGGATCCACGTCATTTTTTCATTACGGAAAACGAGTTCATCTCGCGGCGGTACTGCGTACTATGTTATTTGCTTAGCAGTATACGTACGCCTATACTACTGACATCTGACAGGCAAGTGGAGCAGTATCACCACGAGATGGACTTGTTTTCCGTAAGAAGAAAATGACGCGGATCTCTATAAAGAGGCATATGTAAATGAAGTCCGAATAACATTATCAAAATGACGTCTTTAACGTTATTTTGACGTTAAAATCATAACAATTTTTTGCTGAAAGGCTGCTGGATATCGATTACATCTTTAACTTTTACTTTAAAGTGGAAATGTGGAAAGTGAATATTTTTATGTATTTATGCGTATATATACAGAGTGTCTCGCGAGACTTCTTCAATCGTCCACAGGAAGATAGATGGGATCGAAATAAACATAAAAGTCCTTTGTCGTTTAGCGATATTCATAATAATAATCGAGATATTAATGTTTGCAATTGTACTAATGAGAGTGCGCCGATAGAAACATTTTGGTCGCTAGAAGTATAGCCTGGCCCACTTTTTCAAACAGGCTGCGCCGGCAACGCGTTGGAGAGATAAGAGAGGAAGTGCGCCGTTGCTTAGCGCCCGGCATCGCTGCTCACGTCTTATCGCACTGCACCAAAGGACTCGCGTCTATGGCCGCACATTCGCTAATCAGATGTGCGCAGCGGCCATATTTACATACATGTTTAATACTAACATTGCAAAAATAGATCCTGATAAGTTTTGACATCAAAATAATGTTAAAGACGTTATTTTGATAACAATGTTATTCGGACTTCATTTACATATGCCTTTTTATAGAGATCCGCGTCATTTTCTTCATTACGGAAAACGAGTCCATCTCGCGGCGATATTGCTCCGCTTGCCTGATAGATGTCAGTAGTATAGGCGTATATATACTGCCAAGCAAGCAACATAGTATGCAGTACCGTCGCGAGATGAACTCGTTTTCCGTAATGAAAAATAGGTCATGATTACATTACATTTGTGTAATACTACAAAAAAACACTGCAAAAATAAGACAAATACAAACCGTAATAAACTTCGATGAATAAAAATGTCAAGAGATAAAATTTGCAATGAAACATTACGTCTTTATTGATATTTTATCGTATTCCGATGAAATCATACTCTCCTAATAGGAAACGATAGGGAATGGTGGAGAATGATATTATTTCTTTCGGATATCTTTTTCTTAAAATTTTTTCTTTCGAGATTTAGAGAAGCGACAGATTACGATAGAAATTAATTAGATTTTCCGTAGATTTCCATAGGTTTCATCGCTTTCTCTCTTTCTGTATATTTCAAAAATCACTGAAAATTTGTCGTAATTAATAATAATGTATTTACGGTAGAAATTTTAAGCTCACTATCGCATAATTACCAAAAGCTCTTTGTTGTTAACCGTATTAATGATATTTGACATAGCATTGTACTCTCGAGGTATAATTAATTATCGTAGTTGGTTCATCGTAATCTATTATAAAATCGGAGAAGAGTATGTTTTGCTATCATATTATTACAAAAAGTGAAACATATTATGCATAATAAGTATTTCATGTAATTCTCTAATTTCATCGTAATTCTCTAATAAGATGCTTATGAAAGGAGAACGTATAAAGAATTAATCATGAATATTAATTATAACAGACTTTCACGTTTCATGGAAAAGAAATGATAAGGAATGATAAAAGAATTTGATGTTACAAATACAATACACAAAAAAATTGAAGGATCACTTAGTATATCCTCCAAAAATAGGTAATGTTCAAAAGAGTGTAACTTCCTCTCTTATCTCTCCAACGCCGGCGCAACCTATGTTTGAAAAGGTAGGCCGGGCTATACTTTTAGCGGCCGGAATGTTTCTATCGGCGCGCTCTCATTAGTACAATTGCAAGCATTAATATTTCGATTATTATTATGAATATCGCTTAACGATAAAGGACTTTTATGTCGATATTTATTTCTTTCGATCCCATCTATCTTGCTGTGGGCGATTAGAGAAGTCTCGCGGGACACTCTGTATATATAATATATTAGACTGATAAGAAAAAAAGAAAATTTTTTTAAGCAGCCTCTCGGCTCAAAAGCTTCCATTTCATGCCAAAAGAACATACCTAAATTTTTATCAAAAAATATTAAGATTTAGAGGTTATTATGAAGCTAAAGCTAGTAGCCAGAACGCGGCAGCCAGGGGCGAATAGGGTGCTAGGGCCCTCGGGATTAAAAAGTAATAAAATGCATTAAAAATGCATTGAAAGCAAGTCGTACACTTAAGATGATATAAAATAAGTTGAAATATAAAAAAATTATTATAATAACCATAAAATGAAATTAAACAAAAAATGTACTAAACCTTTATAAACAATTTAGCCGGATCGTACGCATACTTGTAGAGACTTGAAAAAAATCACACGTACTCTCCAAGACGAGTACGAAACGATGAGACGACGATTTGCCCGGGGACGGCACTAATTGTTAATATAAAAATTAAATAATATTTGTCCCCGGGTATATCGATACGTCACCGTTTTATATTTGATTTGGAGAGGCTTTGTGATTTTTTTCAAATTTCCACGAGTTTGCATACTAGTCTAGCTGCTAAATTGTTTATAAATGTTATTTAATTTTTTTTAATTAACAACGAATGGCATCCCCGGGCAAATGGTCTCATCGTTTCGTACTCGTCTTGGAGAGTATATATGATTTTTTTCAAATCTCTACGAGTTTGCGTACGGTCTGGCTGTTAAATAGTTTATAAAGATTCAGTACATTTTTTGTTTAATTTAATTTTATATAATAATAATAATTTTGTTATATTTCAACTTATTTTGTATTACCTTAAGTATAGAACTTGCTTTCAATGCATTTTTAATGCATTTTATTACTTTTTAATCCCGAGGATCGCAGCACCCTATTCGCCCCTGGCTGCCGCATTCTGGCTGCTAAGTCTGGCTGCTAGTTTCAGCTCCGTGAGGTTGTTAATGAACAGTTTTTAAATCAAAGTTTCGATTTTCCTTAATTCATGTTTGATTTGATGCAAAAATGGCTTAAACCGGATTTTAAATGTGGCATTGTATGTTTTTTTGATCGCTAAACACGATGCAATAACTTATTCAACTCTACGATATACGCCTTAGGAAATACAGCCCGATTAATGTGAAAAAATGATTAAATTTTGAGTTCAAGGTCGATTTTAGTAAGGCTCCAAGCGTTCAAATGGGGTTATTACTCCCCTCAAATTGTATGTCTGTTCATCCAGTATAAGATCCAGTTGGAATTTTCCTGACCTCCTACAGGGCCTTTAAAAGTTGCATTTAACTGGATTATAAAACATTTAGATAGAAGGATAGACAAATTTTTTTTACAAGTACATCGCTTTGTGGTTTTGACATCCTCAAATCAAATGCCTCAATTCAACAATAAAAAAATTCTTTATTAGGAAATGAAATGAGTACATAACACAAAAAAATATACTACATAATATGCAGTTTTTTTTCAATTAATTAAATTAGTATTTTTTTGTATTATTTTGTATGTACTCATTTTATTTTCTAATAAAGAGTTTTTCTAATAAAGAGTTTTTTATCGTCAAATTGAGGCATTTGATTTAAGGATGTCAAAACCACAAAGCGATATACTTTAGAACTTTTTTAAGGATAGAAACAAAATTTTTTTTTATTCTTAAAAATGGTTTGTAATCCAGTTAAATGAAACTTTTAAAGGCCCTGTAGGAGATTTAGAGAAAATTTCAACTGGATTTTGTTCTGGGTGAACAGACCTACAATTTGAGGAGAGTAACGACTTATTTACGAGAGGAACGCTTAGAACCTTGCTAAAATTGACTTTGAACTTAAAATTTGGTAATTTTTTTCACATTAATTGGATTATATTTCTTAAGACGTATATTGTAGGGTTAAATAAATTATTGCATCGCGTTCAGCGTTCCAAAAAGACATACAGTACCACATTTAAAATCCGGATTAAGCTATTTTTACATCAATTGATCAACTATGATCAATTATTATATATGATTAAATTCTTCTCAAAACAAAGTATAGTCAGTATGTCTGTGTGGGATATTTATATTATATATATTTAAAAAATTAACAAATTAAATTGCAAAGATATGTCTCTATAATATTCGTAAAATACATAAATGTATATGACATATATGTGTCGAAAGTTGAAAAATGCAATTTATATAATAATGAAAATTTTTTTGGGTCAAAATAGAATATTCTAAGGACGTTTTATCTTAGTACAATTACAAATGTCTTGAAGTAATTATATGGATTTAATGTTTTGGATCAAAATGGGATCATTCAAATTAGGATATTCTAAGGAAATACATTGCTATGTGAGCATATTGTGAAGAATTACAACCATAATTTGAGCTAATGACAGCCTTAAATTTGAGATAACTCAGCAAAAAATTATCGTATCGAGCTGGATAAAAAAAATAATTTAAAGACAAAATTCTTCACGCATGTTCCATTAAGCTACGATATCTGATTCATGCCATGTAGCATCGCATATTTGGATGTTAGATTATCAATTTTGTATTTTCTCACTTGGTCATTCGTCATTTTGAAAACAATAGCCCAGTGCAATTCTCATTCAAATATTCTTAAAGTAGACATTTCAAACTCTATTTTGCATTTTTAAACATTTTTTTAACTTCATCATTTACCAAATTGTGATCATTTGAAATTTAGTAAAACTTTCCCAAATTTTTAGTGTACCGTTTTTTTTTGAGGGAGTGTATAAGATGAATACAAATCGAAGTAAAAATGAAAACAATGATAAAGTGAGCAATATATATACAATAAAATGTATAAGCTTTATGTAAAAATAATAAAAAAAGCAGGTGCACAAATTTGTGCATCTGCATTTAATAAATGTCGCATGAAAATTAATCAAAGATGTGCAACGCAAACTAATTATATTATTAATGGCTTACATTTAATGAATGATTATAGAGGAATCCGGGACATAATGGGACAGCAACGTTTTAAACATATTAAAACTAAAACACTTTAAAAAAGTTTTAAACATATTAAAAATAAGCAAATTAATTTGATATTATACTATTGTAAAATATTCTTTACATTATTTACTACAAGAAGAGCATAAGGTTTACTGCAAGAAAATAAATTAAAAGGATGAAATTATTGTTTTGTTGAAAGTGTGTATTATAATTTATGCTATTTATATAAAAAAAATGCGATATCACCCTTGTTTATTTATCAAAAATCAATGTTGAAGATTTCTTAAAAATGACTTACGTAGATTGATAGGAAAACATTTTGTACTTTTAATTAATAATTTTTTGTGACTAACACGTTTCTTGATATATTACTTGATTAATAACTTAAGATTATAAAAATATTTCTGTTATTAAAATATATAAACGAAAATTAAAATTGTTGTATAATATCTGTGTAATATCTGTAATTAACAAAATTTGCAAAATATAACATACATTTATAGCATAAAGAAAAAAATTCTATATACAAGGTGAAGTCATTCATAATCGACGCATTGAAATATCCCGAGAAATATAAAAGATACGAAAAAATGTTTCAAACAAAAGTTATTACTCAGTTGCAAGAAGGAAAGACCTTGATTGGCCTTAAGATGTCCTTAATGTCAGGTAAAAGTTATCTAAAATTTTTTAAATTTAAATCCGCACTTTTTGTTTCATATTCATGTAGCTGACTTCAAAACCTTTTCCAAAACACCGATGTGAACTTGGCGCCTAACTTTATCAAAAGTAAAAATTAATACCGTAACGCGTTTATACTCGTTTGTACCTCTTTTATTTTCGTTTGTACCTTAAAGGATTCGGAAATATAGCGCTTTTCAATTTCTATATAACAAACGTAGCCAATTTTTTTTTCTAAATATTGAAATGGGACCAACGGCATTCGAAAGAAAATTATTTGTACCCGTTTATACTTCTCTTATTTTCGTTTGTACTCGAAAGGGTTCGGAGATACAGCAATTTCAAAATTTCGGAAATGCGCCAAGAGTGGAAGTTCGCCATTAAAAGATATCGAAATGGGACCAATGGCATTTGAAAGAGAATCGTTTGTACCTGTATGTATCCGCTCGTATCTTTCTTACTTTCGTTTGTATCTCAAGGGTTTGAAGATACAGCGCTTTTCAATTTTTGCACAATTCCTATATAGCAAACTTAACCAATTTTCTAAATATCGAAATGGGACCAACGGCATTCGAAAGAGAATCATTTGTACCTGTTTGTACCTCTCTTACTTTTGTTTGTACTTCGTTGTTATACACATATTATAGAATTTCAGAGATAAAAATGCGCTTTTATCAATAAAAGCGCGTTCTGAATATGGACTTTACAATTAGATTTCTAATTTTTCTACTTCAAGGCGCTAGAACTTTTTTGTTTGCGATCATAGTTCTTTAATTATTAAGAATAATTGTTAGAACTCTTTGGAGGACTATCAGAACTCTTTTTAAAACGCCAGATTTCCGAAAAACAAAATTGATATTTTTTTAAATTAAAAAGTTTTTTTTAATAATTAAATAATTTTGTTGCATCAGGAACTCTATTACTCATCAAAAGAAAGTTAAGTATGAAATTAAGATTCCCAGTTTTCAAAATTATGATGATTTTTTAAAACAATTATAAAGATTTGAGGTTTTTTATTTCATCAGGTACTCTAGATCTCGTTGAAAGGAATCTGATGCGCTATTCCGAACTATTCGAGTTTGATATTAATTAAAACAATTTTTTTAATTTTTTGAAAAAATAATTTTTTTTATATTAGAAACTCCAGTACTCGTTAAAATACATTGAATAGGCTATTCAGAACTATTCGGTGTTAATGTTGAAGTTAGCACATTTTGCAAAATCTATTTTTTTGGCGTTTATGAGCGGAAGCTTCCTAAAAATCATCAGGAACTCTCTCTTGTTTTAAAGAATCCAGAACTCTTACCAGAATTCCGATTTCAAAGCATGAGGGTACTAACTTCACACACTCGAATTATGCCTTGAATTGATAAGACGTTTGTCACGGAATGTAGGAAAATTTAAATTCAAATCCTGATGGCGTGATATCTCTTTTGCAATAAATTATTTTAAGATACTCGTTAGTATCTACATTAAATTGCTTATCAAATTGTAGTTTACTTGAACTGGGAATTGTAAGATTTAGGTACGCAAAAATAATATTATTAGGCACAAAAATTTACTTTGATCTTTTTGGTCTTCTTTGCTTAATTATATTTAAGATAATCTCGAGTTTATTTCAAATTTATTGTTTGTGTGTACGTGAATTGATACGAAAATGTATTTTCTTACGATAGGTATAAATAAGTTGGAAGTAGCAGCAGCAGAATCCAAGACCGAGCGGACCGCGTCATTGGAGATTCGATCATCACAAGATACCGAGGGTATAGAGGCAGGCAGCACACCGACGTTATTGTGCAAGCTTAACGTGCCGGGTCAAGTTTGGTGGAGCACCGACGGCAGGAATCTCAGCACTATCAATGAGTTTGACTACATCGGACGATTTGACATAAAGAAGGCCAGCAGAAACGACACGGGCGACTACAAATGCTCCGCGCAGACTGTCGACGGCGAATTCCTCGAAAAAAACATTCATATCAGAGTGATAGGTAAATAATGAGCTAATTTAAATATCTTGTCTTTGTTATGCGTGTGTGAGCGCACCTTTATGATATAAGTATTTTGGATTTTATAATATTTTCTTGTTATTATTACATAACAAAAAAGAGACTTATTATACATAATAAAAGTCAATTTCGAAGTTAAACTCTCGTTGAAATATCGTTTCTCATTTTCCAGAACCCGGCAAGATAACATCCGGCGGGAATGTAAGGGCGAAAGTGTCAGAAGCAGCCAACTTGACGTGCCACATACACGGTTATCCGTTATCCCAATTTACTTGGTTAAAAGGGAATAATTCGGAGAGCAGCGAGCATTTGAAGAATCTCACTGTCGTTGCACAAATAAACGAGACTTACGCCGTTTTAGTCCTGGAATTCAAAAGTTTAGCGCGAAAGGACAATGGCACGTATGTGTGTCAGGCGAACGACTACAACGGGATAGTGAGCGCCTTGACGCATTTATTTGTCACCGATGTGCCAAAAGTCAGCATAGATTTTATGAAGGCGGTTGGTGCAGGCAGCATATTCCTAAATTGGACTGTCAGTGATGGTAACGAGCCGATTAAGAAGTATTTCATCCAGCATATGAAGAAAGGCACGGATCAACGTCAGTACTATGCCGAGCAGATTGGTGGTGGTAATTCGAGCTACGTTCTCAAGGGATTTGAGAGCGACACTGCGTATCAAATCGGCATCAGCGCTATCAATGCGCTGGGCACGTCACACATGCAATTAGATCCACGATGGATCACCACGCTTGAGAAAGGTATTTCTGAAAAAAAAAAATTACAAATTTTTCTCCTATTCATCTTTCCTAAAGTTTAATTCAATTTAAAAATGGATTTTACTTGAGAGCTAAAAAGAATTATAAATTCTTAAGAAGAAATATAAAACAAAAAATGTAAAAAGATTCTAATTTAATAATTTATTCTTAAATTTTATAATTCGTAAAATTGAAAAAGCGATCGTCATAGAATAACTAGTAAAATTATTTAACAGACGTAGACATTTTAAATAATTATCTTTACAACGTTTGATTTCTACAGCAAAAACCAATTTCTGATATATAATCCGCATACACTTAAAACTTCTTTTGATATTTTATTTATATAGGACAAAAATATATTACAGATCCAGTGTTTGTGCCGAAAGTATCCGTGAATGGCGTGACAGAAAATTCAATCACAATAGGTTGGACCGTGCCACCACCGGATTTGAAGGAACATGTGCACTATTACAATCTGATGGCCACTCACGCTGATCAGAAGAGAGAAGCAGTGTATCCCGCTCAGCCGTTCATCGTGTATGCATTTGTAGATCTCGATCCAGCGACCACGTACAAATTCAAAATAGCTGCTTGCAGTGAATATACGAAACAATGCGGTAATTGGAGTGCCGAAGTAAATGGCACCACTTTGGATGGAGGTACGTCAGCGCGTCAAGAAAAATATGTATTGGGTCATCTAAAAAGTATCCGCAGTTTTTTGTCACTAGATGTGTGTTGATGGTCATATATCTAGTGACAAAGTACCGCGGATACTTTTTAGATGACTCAATATATCTATTTTATTCGTTTTGGTAAATATTTAAATGTATTTCATGGTTTTTTCAGTGGCTAGTCCTCCGAAGAATCTCATCGTTATTTGTCGCTATGACAATATAAGCAGTTTCAGTTTTATGTCCATCACTTGGAAACCCCCGGAGAAGCCAAATGGCATTATACAGCGCTACAATATACAATTGAACGGCGTAGCAAGATTCAAGAATGACATGGGACGTTTGGACATTCAAAGTTTCGAACCGCCCAGCTGGAGTGTCTATAATAGGAACAGCACGCATTACAATAAGATACCTCCTAATACAAATTATACGGTATATAACTTATTCAAGTTTAAATCATCTTTTCATCTATTATTTTTATTAAAATATTTTCTTGGTTATTTCTCATTTAATTAGAATAATTTCTAATTTGGTATGGCGATCGTGGCGTAAAGAGTTTTATGTCAAAGGTTCAAATCTAGTCAAAAATATTTTATTTTCTTGGAAAGTAATTGCAAACCGAGAGTATCTTTGCTATGAGAATCTTTCCTAATAGACTATTCAAAATTAAACTATAGGTCTCATATATTTGCTAAAAAAATCGCATGCAGGTATGCAGCTTATTACTCTCCAGGAGGATTGAGCAGTAAGTTAGTAACTTACCCTGATGGAAAAAAGTCGCTAAAATGATTGAAATCGACAATGAAATTGTTAAAATGAAAAGAGAATCACTAAAATATTGTTGAAAATATTTCAGCATAAATAATACTTTTAATATTAAAATCCTATGAATTTTAATGATAATTAATGAAAATTTAAAAAAGAGTAATGAAAAATAATGAAAACTAATGTTTGATATTCATACTGATTTATTCAGAGATTAAACACTGAATTAAACTGAAATACTATGTATCCTAAAGATAATTATTGGAAATGTATGAGAAAAAAATGAAAAGTAATGCAAATATATAATACCTTTACACTGAAATATGCTGAAATATAAATTCTAAGGAAAATTAATAAAAATATCTGCAAAATTTAACGCGAAATGAGAACGAAATATACAATATAATTTTTTTACAGATTTATTAATAAAAGTTATCAAAAACAGAGAATAATTAAAATGTTGGAATTAATAATTGAAAGAATGTAATGAAATCTGTTGAAAAATAATGAAATCAGTTAACATCATAACAAAGAGCGTTAAATTAAAAGAAATTGTGAAGAAAATTTATACAGATTTATATTCAAAGAAATTGAGTACTAAATTTTATCACGAACTGTAAAGATATTTATGAAAATGTATGAAAAAAAGAATGGTGCAAGACATAATATTTTCACAGTTTATTGTACATCGAAATATGCTGAGGAAAATTAATGAAAATATCTGAAAAGTAATGAAATGGGAACGAAATATACAATATTTTTACAGATTTGTTAATGAAAGTTACCGAAAATGGAAATAGGATAATTAAAATGATGAAATTAAGGCTCCTCTGAGTAGTCGCCATGGCCATATTGGAATCGTGACTTCAGAAGCGAGGAATGACACGTTAATTTATATTGCATGCCATTTGTAAATAAAGACAATTTGGATAAATCTAAATGATGAGAGCGTTTTAAAACATATGTAAAAATCTACGAAAACTATTCTTTCCTCCCTTGACAGTGAATAAATGGTCGTAAAAGCCAAGTGAGCCTCTCTGGGCAGGAAACACACGGTCTGACAATTGTTGAAACGAGTGAAATATACACTTTTATGTATAAAATTCCAAGATAACTGTAATTTCCGTTCATTTTTAGGACTTGTGTGAGTATGAGACAAGTCATATTTTCACAATTAAGCAAATAATAACGAAATGATATGCAATATAAATTTCGTCATCAAAACGTCATTTTTCATCGCCTGTAAATTCAGCCATTTATATACAACATGAGCTCATGTATATGTACTCGCCTTCGGTGCGCCGTACAGTGTAAGATTTTACAATTCTAGTGGAATTCTTGACGATTAAACGCTCTAATCAATTTGTTTGAGACTATGTGTATGATAGTTTTTTGAATCATTGATTACGAATCTGCAATCGAAATGTTGATTTTCAAAATGGCAGATCTAACATGACGCATTAAAAACCAAAGTTTGCGGATTTACATGTTATTTTTTAGGACTATTTTTGTTGATTGTGAATCTGATGCCAATAAGTTCGTTTTTAAATAAACAAATCTATTAATTTTTTTATTTAACAATTTTATCTTTGTAAAAATTATTTTTTCATAAAAGGTGGCTTTTCATAACAAGTTGCCCAAAAGCTAAAATTGAAAAATTTCCTCTTTTTTGTAGACTTTTTAATACTGCCATTGAATAAGAAACGGAATAACATCTTTTTTAGATATCTTTTTTCATAAAAAATCGATTTTTTTTATTTTTATAACACAGGTGGAAGGTGTTGATTATTTTGTTTTAAACATATCAATAAGAAACTATGCTAATTTTTTTTATTATTGAAGATAACGAATATTATTGAATGGGGTCTGAATATCTCCGAAATCATGCTAATTTAAATGTCGTGAAAATGAAATAAAACTATAATACTTAACAATAATTTGTAATGGAAAATTTATTAAACTAGGATTTGCTATAGCCAAAGGTATGCCCAGAATGCGCCAGATGAAGGCCCTTTTTATTTGTATCTCTTTTTATTTATTTTTTTTGCTTTTTTATGTAATACAAATAAGTCCTATCAAAGGGACTGTCTCAGAGCAGCTAATCAAGATAGCGACTGCGGTACCCGTGTGACACTAACGCGGTCGCGTGAGGGTGAATGCCGTTTGCCCAATTAGGTACGATCTGGCAATTTCCCGATAGCCAATTCTCGCGACTGAGGGAATCCGCATGTCGATTACTATCACTATCAAATTGTCCTGTTGCGACAGGCTCGCGCAAGAAACTTCTCAAACATTCTTCTAGAACAATACTTGATATACATGTTAATAACGAAAATATGCCTACACAATGAATGAATAATTTAAATAAATATGAAAATAGAAACAACATCGTTACAATATCCCTTTCGATTATGTTCATAATGTAGAAAACCTCAGCGACTATAAAAATCCTTTGAGTATCAAGTTTTATTGAAATTGAGCTGATAGAAAAATCTATACCATACAGAGTTAATAATTATTTCAAAAATCTTTTAATGGCACACTTAAGCGCAGCGTTTTTCTTCAAAATTGAATAAATGGATTATTAACCGTTATTTTGTGATTCTAGTCCGAGCCCTGTATAATTAACTAAAAGTCTACTTAAAAATAGTATTTAGCAATATTTAGTATAAATTATTCGGATTTCAAAGTCATTCTTAAAATTACCATAAAGATTAAAAAAATAAACATTATTTAAGCACTTAATAGTGAATTATATTCGTATAATAAAATATTAAATGGTATTACAAAAACAATTGCGGATAAATATATTGGGAAAATTTACTGATTACTCAAAGTTAACTATGAATAGGCTGTAAAAATGATAAAGAACCCTGCACAAAATCATAGGATTTTGGCTCTCGGTGAAATTGACTGAAATTTTAGTATATTATAGTTCTTGATTTACTGATCAAAAGTATATCCATAGGCATAAAGCCTGAAAATAAAATAGTTTTTTTGTTGTAGCCATTTAAAGTTTTATTTTACTAATGCCTCAAAATCAGATTTCTATAATAAATCAAGAGATTTTAAATAACAATATGTCAACCAGCTTTTCCAACCTCACCTCCACTTCACTCCCACCCTTATTCCTACATACGTCCGCGCGCGCATTTTTATGTGAAAAAGGTGCATAAAAACCGAAATTTCGTATGTGTGTACATGTGTGTATTTGTGTATGCATCAATAGTACATTTATGATTTTAGTTTTTCGCCCGTTCTCAGAATTATCCGGAGTGAACGACGTGGACGTGACGGGCGTTTCATTCCTTTGGGTTGCTTGATTTTCGTGAGTTTCCTTGCGGCATATGAATGTAAACAAAGCGAAGAGGAAAAGAATTTTCTATCCTATGTTGCTATCGCACTTCAGAGAGCACCCGATATTTTTTTGTACATGGAGCTTCACACGCGGAAAGAAACATTCGGGTCGTGATAATCAAGCACTTTGAACATAAAAGGTAAATGGACTCACGCATTTCAAATGATATGCATGAGAGAAATTGTAAAAATTTAGCAAAATTTAAATACAAAATAAAAATGTGCACGCGGACGTATGTGTATGGGAATATGGGTGGGGGTGGGGTTGGGAGTGAAGATGGTAAGGATGACATATTGTTATCTAAAATCTCTCGATTTATTACAGAAACTTGTTTTTGAGGCATTAATAAAATAAAACTTAAAATGGCTATAACAAAAAAATTAGTCATTTTCAAACTTTGTAAATGGACACTTTTGATCAGTGAGTCAAGAACTATAATATCCAAACTAAAATTTCAGCCAATTCCACCGAAGGCCAAAATCCTATGATTTTATGCAAGGTCTTTTTATTATAATGTTTATCTTCCAACTGTCTATAGGGTTAAATTAACAGTTTTTTTTATTTATTATATTACATTTTCTGAACAAGGGGTTATATCCTTAACTTATATTAAATGGTTATTAAGAATTTGTAACTTTGATTTTTTGAATAAAATTCCGCTGAATAAGGAAAACGCGCCGAGAGCACGTGTACATGGGCTTGTGTTTGTGTGTGTGGCTACCGTTTCGATAGGCCGCCGTCTCAACGCAGAGTTCTTAGCTAAGTACTCAGGAGCATTAATAATTGAACGATTGTAATAAAATTTGCTGAAAAATAATGAAATCAGTTAACTGTCACTGTAACGAAAAGCTTTGAATTAATCTTTTTAGGAGTGCTGCAAGATAGTGTATTCTCGCATGTAAAATTTAGTCGTATTCTCTATATAACCAGGTCTATATAAATTTAGATTATCTGATGTGTTAAATTTGCATATAGTTTTTGCATGTATTCTAGTACAAGCATTGTATTTTTGTACGAACATTACGAAGTTAAATATAACATTTTGTATTAAATTATTTATAAAATATTAACTGATTATATAATATTGAATTGTAATGAAATTATAATGAACAGTAATGAAACCTTAATGAAATTTTAATGAAATAATACTAAAAGTGATGTTGCTTTCAACAAGAAATTCAGTGTAATATTTCATTGTTCATTATAATTCAGGAAAAAATTTTCAAATATTATTAAATCCTCAAAGAAGGTATTTAAACATCGATTTGGACTATTGTGCTATTATTGATTGATTGATTGATTTTAACTTGAGATTATTATGCAAATCTATTAATATCAAATGAATTTTTGTACTAAAAATGAACATTTGATCGAAGGTTCGGGTGCACGGAGTAACAAGATCTCGCACTCCTGGCAAGGATGCTATAGGAAACTGTACGACGCCAGTTACGGTTCCAGGTCGCGATAATATGAACATGCGCAGCTGGCGGAAGATTGAAAACCAGGGTAGGCAGTTGTTCAAACTCTATCTACCGCGTATCTCGGAACGGAACGGTCCAATCTGCTGCTACCGCGTCTACCTAGTGAAATTACCGCCGCATAAAACAGTTGGTGATTTACCATCACCTGAAGAGATCGTGGTATATTCTTATCAGTATGTGCATAATTCACCTACCGGTGGTGCATATATTGCCGAGATATTCGACAGCGATCAATTATTGACAGAGATCTTTCTCGGTGACGGCGAGTCGTCTAACGGTGGTGCTATGTGCGATAAGTGCATCGGTTTACGACCCAAACCAGTACCGCCATTATTACACTTTGTTCCGGAAATCTCATCAACTACCACTGTAACTTCAAGTAATATGAGCAGTATCGTTACTAGCACTACGGCAATTACATCCATGCTGACGACAACTGCAAGTAGCAGTGGTAGCAGCACAACTACTAATCCATCTACCACATTATCGATGACCACTACCAGTACGAAAATTGACACAACCATGGCCGTACCTGTGATTATGAATGCCACGGAAAAAGTGGAGAGACGAAAGAGAGAAGACGCGCCGCTGCAAAAGGCATCTATAGATGAATCTGGAGAATTTAGTGTTTTATCACCTTACGATGGTTTTCTTGATGAAACTTCGAATTATACTGGTTTTATCGAAGTTATTGGTATGTACAATTATCGATAGATTCATTTGTGAAATTTAAATTTGATAGCGCATTGTAATGGTTGATTGTTTGCAGTGTTCGATAATGAAAAGGATCAGTTTTTACCGGCTTACAGCAGTTATTTCAATCCTCTTTACGGCGGAGTGGATCCTCTCAGTGTAACGGCTGCGGAAGCGACTACTATCAGAGAAATGATATTACAACTCTTCATCGCCCTAATTTTAACTCTCACAATTCTGTTTATCGTACTCTGTGTATTATATAGATTTACGAAACGTGCGCAAGAGAGGGAAGAGGTTATAACGCTGCGCAATAGTTTCAGGTGAGTTCAAGATGAACATGGTATTCTCTCTTAAATATAAGATTTTTATACATAAATTTTATAAATATTTTATTACATGAATTATATTTTAATAAGTAACAGACTTTATATTTTTAAAAATAATAGACGCTTATTATTTTTAAAAATGATGGACGCTTTTTTTTTTATTTAATAGTCATATTTTTAAAAGACTTGTTTTTTTTTGTTAAATAAAAGAAAGTTATATAGAAACATAGTAGAATAAAAAGTACATAATACCTTTTTATTATTATATATTATATAATTCTTATTATTGATATTAATATAATATTATGCCTAATTTTTGAAGTTTTTGAAGAAGCGATATAAGTACTTTAAGTATTTAATGGATGGATTTTTGCATAGACATCTCTGTAGGAGTTTGAGAGGCAGGCATCAGCTCGTGGCAGCGAGTCCACCAGATATGCCCCCCATACCTAAGAACGAATTATTGCAAGCGTACTTGGAACGCCATAGGGACTCGGATTATGGTTTCCAGCACGAATTTGAACTGCTACCTGATCGATTCACGGATAGAACGACACGTGCATCCGAAGCACAGGAGAATCTATATAAGAATCGTTATCCGGACATTAAGTGTTACGATCAGACGAGAGTACGTTTGGCGCAGATGGACGGTATCTGCGGCTCTGATTACATCAATGCCAACTTTGTATTGGGCTATAAGGAACGCAAGAAGTTTATCTGCGCCCAGGGCCCGATGGAGAACACTGTGTGCGACTACTGGCGCATGATCTGGGAGCAGCATCTCGAGCTAATTCTTATGCTGACCAATCTCGAAGAATATTCGAAGACCAAGTGCGCCAAGTATTGGCCGGACAAACGCGAAACCAAAAACTTTGGTGACATCACAGTGGAACACGTTAAAGAGCGTGCCTACTCGGACTATGTAGTGCGCGAATTGAAGATGACGCGACTAGGCGAGCGCGACGCCCGCGCGATCGTGCAGTATCACTTCCTCGTGTGGAAAGACTTCGTTGCTCCCGAGCATCCACATGCGATTTTACGCTTTATTAAGCGCGTCAATGAAGCGTATTCGCTCGAAAAGGGGCCAATCTTGGTGCACTGCAGCGCTGGTGTGGGCCGCACCGGCACGCTCGTGGCATTGGATTCTCTGCTGCAACAGTTGGCCGAGGAGGGCCAGGTATCTATCTTCAACACTGTGTGTGATTTACGGCATCAGCGCAACTTTCTTGTGCAATCGCTTAAGCAATACATTTTCATCTATCGCGCGCTTATGGAGATGGCACAGTACGGCGACACAGAGATTTCGGCACCACAACTCAAAACCACAATCGTCAAATTGAGACAGCGGGACAACGGAAAAGAGAAGTGTAGGATGGAGGAAGAATATGATGTAAGTTACAGAATTGAAATGTAAGCTACAAATACTTTTTTGTCACTTAATTTTATTTTCATTTAAGATCTGCAAATTAAAATATCATACATGCCATTATTCTATAAATATCCTTTATATCAAAATGATATCTTTGCTGCATCAGTTTATCTTATTTTTATTTTGTAAATCTCCTTTGAATTTTTTTTTAATCGATATGTTCTATTTATGTAATGGATGAGAAAAAATTACTTGCGAAAAAGTTATACATTTTGAACAATCAATATCCAATAAAGTAGGTAAAATATATTAGAAATATACATGATACTCTGTGAACACGTTATATTTTTAAATTTCTCCAAAAATCTTGTTGAGAGGCTAAAGTTTCTATTTTTGTTTGTAGAAAATTAGTTCCATATTAGAAGATCGGAAATCCTTCTCTGTCGGAGGTGGAGACGAGAATAAATTAAAGAATAGAAGCGAATTGGTGATACCATATGATAGAAATCGCGTGATACTCACGCCAGTTCCAGGAAAGGAACATTCAACATATATAAACGCGTCGTTCATCGAAGGCTACGATAACTCCGAATCGTTTGTCATTACGCAAGATCCCCTGGAGATCACTATAACGGATTTCTGGCGAATGATTTCGGAACAATGCATCTCTACGATAGTTATGTTATCTGACGTAAGTGTACATGTGTATATGTGTATATGTGAATGTATGTATATATATATA
>NW_011627344.1:154486-182627 GCF_000204515.1 Acromyrmex echinatior | reverse complement strand
ATATATATTATATATAGGATGCTTTTCAATTGCAATATCCCTAGACACTTTCGTGCACACGGTAACACAAGTTGCTTTCCAATTGTCTGTTATCGTCGACACAACATTACACATCTGTACTCAGTCGAGAGCTGTGTAAACTTGTGTTTTCTACAACATTTTTTCTACTGACAATTACATGTTACTACCTACGGCGGCTATAAATAAGATTGGAGAACGTTGAGTGGCCGGCATTTTTATTTATTTATTTATTTATTTTTGTTTAATACAGGCGGAAAAAGCTACATTTAATCTAACTCTATTCGAATCTCAACTGCACAGCATACACATTCTGTTCCAATTGAATCCTGCACAATGTTACACTTTGTGCATTCTTATGTACGTTTGTATTAAGCTGTTAAGCAATTGGAAAGCACCCATTTTTTCCCTTCATCCTTTGTAGCTTTTAATGATACTTGATGATGATTTTGTTGAATTTATTGAAAATTAAATTTGTAGAAAAAATGAAATTGTATGAATATTGCGTTAATATGATATACATGGTATGCAATTTCATACAACAAATTTTTAGTTGGTGATATTTTTTTTATTGAAAACTTTTTTTATGGACATCGCTTTGTACATATGAACAGTATATTCTTATATAATTTAATCAATACAATAATATCTTAAATAATTTGAATAATCAATGTCAATTTTCTAATAATATATATGCCAATATTTTTTTGAGTCTTTAACGAAAGAAAATACATACAATTCTTTATAATCGGGTGAAAAAAGTGTCAGGGTCCCCGAAAATCATAATTCTTAATAATAAGAAATAAGCATGGATATTTTTGAAAGAAGAATGGATTAGGCACGCACCAGAATGAATATAATTGTTTATAAAATAAATAAGTAACATCGTTTCCAGTTGAATGAAGGCCCGCGGAAGTGCCCACGCTATTGGCCTGACGATGAAACCGATTACGATCATATAAGGGTTCGTTACATCCATAGTGAAAGTTGTCCATATTACACGCGTCGCGAATTTTGCATTTTGAACACAAAAACTGACGAGAGTGGAGTCGTAAAGCAGTATCAATATCATGGCTGGCCAACGGTGGAGGGTGAAGTACCTGAGGTGACGCGCGGTCTTATTGAGTTGGTAGATCAGACATTGACGAACGATACCGAGACGAGCGGCTCGCTGGTCGTGCACTGCAGTTACGGATCAGATCGGAGTTCAATGTTCGTGGCTCTTAGCATACTGGTCCAGCAATTACGCACTGAGAAGCGCGTAGATATTTTCACAACGACGAAGAAATTGCGTTCTCAGCGACACGGCATGATCAGCACCTTCGTAAGTATCATAATTTTTATAATTTTTTTCATATTCATCTCTATATTTTCCATATCGTGTTATTATTAATTTAGTTATAAAAGTAATAAATTAGAATAAAAAGGCTCAATAAATTAAAATAAAAAGACAAAGGGCTACGAGCCTAAAACAATCATAAAATAACAAATTTGTATTAAATAGTTAAAAAATAAAATAAAACATATCATGAAATTAAAAAAACATGAAATTGAAATAACATGAAATTTAATTTGATCGTCAGCAAGTAAACAAACACAAACGTTTCGTTCCTGTTAGATCATTTTCAATGTGACGCAAAGATAACAATGGAAATGTTACATAGATAAAATATATAAAAATTAATTAAAAATTCGCTCTCGGACACAATATCAATTATAAATCTCGCTCCATAATAAAAATACATTAAAAAGTTTTATAAAAAGAGGAAAAGATAAGCTTGATTTCCTATCCAATCAGAATGTTGTTTATAAGATCTCCTGTGATGATTGTGAGGCGAGTTATGTTGGTCAGACAAAAAGAAAATTGAGTACGAGATTACGCGAACATATCTCTGACATTAGGAATACGGGTTCTCCTACTGTCGTAACTGATCATCGAATTAATTTTGATTATAATTTTAAATGGAACGATGTGAAAATTTTAGACTGTGAATCTTCTTGAGATTGGTGTCTGAAATGATTCATATTAAAAGACAGAAACAGGGTCTTAATAGACAAAATGATACCGAATCTTTAAATCTGAAACCTACTTACAGATCATTCAATCTCTTTCTCCTTCTTAACTGCATTCTTTTCCTATCCATTTCTTCTCTCCCCACTTTCTCTCCCCTCTACTTTATTTTATCCTTCTTATATTCCCCTTCTTTTTTAGTTTATCATTTCAACTTTCCTGTCTTTATATATGTACTTTACTTTATTTCTTAGCTTCCTAGAGAGATGATCAATTTTCAATTCTTATCGCATTGTCTAATCGATAACACATCATTTTGACACACATAATAAGGTATTTATTCTCAACTTATCTGTACTAAATATATATATATATATATATAATGAATGACGGCATTTTACACTTTCTCTATCGACATTAATAACTCTTATGTACATGTCTTATAATATCAAAAATAATTTTTGCCTCTTTCTTTTAATTTAAATTTATTACTTGTTTGTATGACTTATTTATTATATATTGACTTATTTGTATTTTTTTTTTAATTATGTGTGACTCGATTTATACTTTTCTTATTTTTATTTTTATCTGTCGTAATTTATTATTACATTTTGTACTTGCTAACAGAAACATCGTCCTATATTCTATATACACAATTCGGAGGAACACATTATTGTCAACTACAACTTTTGTATAATTTTCTTTTTATTTTGGAGCGAGATTTATAGTTGATACTACGTCCGAGAGCGAATTTTTAATTAATTTTTATATATTTTATGTATGTAACATTTCCATTGTTATGTTTGCGTCACATTGAAAATGATCCAACAGGGATCGAAACGTTTGTGTTGTTTACTTGCTGACTCAAATTAAATTTCATGTTTTTTAATTTCATAACATGTTTTATTTTATTTTTTAACTATTTAATATAAATTTGTTAATTTATGATGATTTTTTTAGGCTCGTAGCCCTTTGTCTTTTTATTTAAAGAATTCAGTATTATCTACGAAGTTTGACATAAAAAGTTGGCTAGTCTATTTAAAAAGTAGACAATAACAGTTAATATTGTATTACAACATTGAAATATGTAAAGTATATACTATATATATTTTTTCTGTCATCCAACTTTTTTTCAATTATTTACGATGAAAATAAATAAATAAATTACAAGTTTGAGGATTACAATTAAATATTATTTATCGTATTTATTATATTATATCATATATTATTGTATTATATATTGTAATTGTATTTTGTGTATAATAATTATCATTGTACGTGTTGTTAGGCGCAATATGAGTTTCTTCATCGTGCCATCGTGAATTACTCGGATCTTCACAATTTAGCCGATGATGAAACGGCAGCATAATGTTTGAAAAGCAGCAAGAGCGAGACTAAATTGTTCTAAATATTGTTTTGGCGGACATGTGCGCGAAAAAGTTCCGTGACAAGTGTCCGGCGATCCACGAACGTTCAAATAAGCATACATTGCCTCAACCAAAGATGAATAAACGTCGATAAAGATCATTAATGTCATCGTCATCATCACTATTATCATCATCGTGTAAACGGAAAGTGGATCGCGATGCACAAAGCGGATCTAAAGACTACTTGTACATAATATGTTCGCAAATTTTACATGTGCTGACTATTAGTTAAGTGTGGAAGAAGAGCATTGACTGGAGATTAACTAAAAATCGACTCATCGTGGTATTACTACGTGAATTTCCGACATCGTTGGTGAAAACCTTAAAGTGCAGTGCGTGATATTGTCACGAAACACCGTTACAGAAGCTTATTTTTATTGGTAACCTAACGATTTAGCCAGAGCATATTGTCATAGTGTGACAAAGTTTTAATATCGAAATTCGACACAGACACGAATGCTCTTGTCGGTATCCTGCATATGGCTGTACAGCGAAGCTGAGACACACAGGAAGGAATGGATATACTTGTATAGGTATGATAATTCATTCTTCTGCCAAGTATATGAGATATGGTCTGTAACTTTGAACTACTTCGCTCTTGCGAATCGCAATTGAAGCTAAGTAACGAAGGAGACATCATGATTATTCGCACAATTCATGACCGATCCCGAAAACTTCCGAGATCCCGTTAATGCATATTATCCTGGCATTTGCTACAGGATGTTCTGTTTTGACTAAAATAAAGATGAGATAAAATTCGATCAGCTTCATTTGCGGGAAAACCTTCGGAAGGAAGCGTCTTCTGTAACAATGCGCGACGTCGTTATTTTACGATCTGTCACAATAATAATACTAACGATTGTGTGCGTGTTGCGTATCTATATGTTCTTCAACACACAATGTAGAGTTAAATTATTATGATGTATTACGCATATCACGCGTGCACTGATTCCTCCTCTAAAAGAAAAAAGAGACTGATAGTCTTATTCAATTCGAGATACATGCGAGCACTTCGTTTACACAATATTTAGATTTCGCTGTGAATTGTAATATTGCGGCTATAGAGAGATGATCCTTCTTTTTTCTATTTTTATTTTTCATATTTGGGAGAAAGTTTGTAATACATGCGATATATGTGATGTGTTTTTTCCACGCGCGATGACACGAAAATTATGTTCGTGATTTAAATTGAATGGGCTGGGCAAAATATTCGATTACGATTTAGACATCGCAATCGGTAGTGTCTAGGTTCTAAGACAAGCGTAGCGACATCATATATCAAATACAAATGCGATAAATATCGTATTCTAAATTCAAAATATCATTATGAAAAATATTTGAAAGATATATTTCGGAAGGTATACAGATGTGATTCAACAATAGAATATGATTAAGAATACAAAATACAGAGCGTGACTCTCGATGTGCAGTCGCTAATTAGCATTCGAAATACTGCCCAGTCTTGCGAGAAAGATGGCAGAAAAATTGATGAGATTAATAAAAAGAAAGAATGGAAAAATGAGAGAAAGAGAGAGAAGGGGGAAGAATGATATACGTTTATTTCTCCACAAGTTTGTTAGTTCTAGTCAAGTTTCAATACGTGCGCTATCAATAATGCCAATTTTTTGCAGAAGACAGAAGGCAATCAACTTATAGCATTTTCCACTGGTAAAACTAGTGCAACACTAGTTTTACCAGTTGCAATTGAATGCAAATTGGTTTTTATATTTTCAGTGTTAATCAATAATTTAGTCCTTTTAAGTTTTTATGAAGTTTTATGAAGTTTTCGTGACAACAATGTAATTAAAAGGATTAAATTATTTATTAACGCTGAAAATATATGAATTGATTTGCATTCAATTGCACTCAATGTGTACCAGTGGCAAACGCTATTAACTCTTAAGGTTATTGAGGTAAAAAATAGTGACACTTACTGAGGTTGGTCTGAGATATCGATTAAAAAAAAACTGAAATAACACAGGAGATAAATCTTAAGGAGATAAAAGTTTTATAAATCTATGTTCTATAAATCTATGTTTTATTAACCTGGAAGTGATCGCGCTATAAGTCATTTCTTCCGTTTCTTCCGTTTTCTATTTATATCTTTCAATTTATTGGCACTATTATATTTTTACTTTTACATAAATGTTTGTTAATGTTTTTCGTATAGTATGCGAAAATAGATGATGTAAACACGCTTATATCTACATAAAATTGGATATGTTTATCAATGTTCGGTCTAAAAGACCATAGCGCGCGCACTTACATCTTTTTTCTTCTTTTATTGGCTCTCGCAGTCAGGTCGCGATCTGGCCATAAACTAATTCAAAAATGCAGATAACAAATCAAAAAAAGAAAACAATCACGAAAAAGCTCGACAGCTTGACAAAAATTAGGGATGACGCAACACCCAAATCGAGATGGAACATGTCCATTCCAGTACACAATAGGTAAACTCACTTACGTTAGTGTAATTAGTGTTTGTAATTTCATTTTCTTATTAATTATTATAGTAATTATGATCATATATGTATTCTAGTTACAACACATATATGTGCGGAAATATATTTTGGTCAAAATGATCAAGACACACCTACTAACGTTAGTTTCGAGACGCGGCTACTCCCAGGTTAATCAATTAATCGTTATAAATCTTTAGTCTTTATGAAAGTACTGAAAATGAGACAAGATATGGCGTTCATTCTTTTTTTTCGCGTGACCCATGGACCAATCTCAGTATTTGAGGATTAATTACGGATTAATTTCGTATCGCGTCTTGATTGTTTATCTTTTCTACACAGCTTTATTCCATTTTAAGATCCTCCTATGAGAGACACGAAGTAATGCTTCTTTGGTTTTTAAAATTATTATTAAAATAGTAAATATTTTAATATATATAATTGAGACATTATTAAGTGTAAATCATGAAATTCTCTACCAAATTTCACCAGGATAGATAAATGAAATTGGCAATTAACGTTAAAATTATATAAAGTATTGACAAAGCTATTCTTGTATTTATGTTTTTTTAAATAATTTATTTTTCTCTTTTTAACGAATTTATTTTTTTAAGATTTTATCTTTTTTCTAAAATAATTTACACTTCCTACAACTATAAATTTGTAGAAAGAGAAAATTCTGTTAATAATAGTCTACAATAATATTAGATTTTCAAAAAATCTGATTTTGACATTATTGTATGATTCGCATTGGAGGATTTATTTTAATATTAAACGTGCGATATATAGATAAGTTCTGCCTTACGCGACAAGTAGACACATTAGTTTTTATACTAGTTATCGCATAAATAATTCGCTTCAATTTTGTTATAGTTGTTAGAGACCTCTAAGAAGATTGGAGGAATACCCGCTGCCTGTATTTATAAATAAATAAATAAATAAATAAATAAATAAATATATATATAGGGTGTCTCAAAAAATCGCGATTTGAATACTATACGCAAGAAAATTCTCGAAAAATTAAATAAAAGTGAAAATATGCATGTATATATACATATAATATATATAATTCACATTGAATTATTTAAAAGCTCCAGCCTTCGACCGGTATAGGTATTTAATTTCTAGTTTATATTGGTTGTGTTCTCATGTACGGTCTAAAATAAAATTCTTATGTAAGTGTTATTTATAAATTTTTATTTTAGACGGTATTTTTTGAGATAAGAGGATTTTGAGAGGTTTATACAGTCAGTTACAGATTATGTTTAGATAGTCACCTGTCCATGAGTCGTGTGTATGGTGTATAATAATATTAATGAGTGTGGTCAGCGCGTTCACTAAGACTCACAGGTGATCATCTAAACGTAAATTATAATTAGTTATATTTAATTCCTTACATACTCAAAAACTCTGCTTAAAATAAAAATTTATATACAAATTACTTTTTTATTTAATTTTTCGAAAACTTTTTTGTATTTTGAGTTGCGAATTTTAGGATATCCTGTGTATACATTGTTACACTATCGCTTATCGCTGTTACTATTTGTATTAATGAATGGTGTGACAATACTTCTTTTGTACTCCCTCTCGATAATATCTATTATATATACATTTTCTGCAGGGTCACGCGACGTTTCGTTCTATTCTTAGTTATTATTAACTGCCATAATATTATTCTATATCTTTTCGGTTAGATTCACAAACAACAGCGACACAAATGATTGCAAAAAGAAAAGAGTCGTGTGAATACATAGAGCTTCATATAATCTTTTTTTTTTATTATATTCTGTTTTATTACATTCTTAACCTCCGCGAATCAGATGGAAAACATGAATTATATGTAGGTATATCTCATATCTCATGCTATATTAATTAGTACGATTCGTATGATTGATAACGCATTCTCCAGTTACACAAAACGGGCAACATGCGCGCGGCACTTTTTAAGAAATTCATCTTGCTGGGGGGGGGGGATATGTCACCCTACCTGGTTCGCGGAGAGTTTAATAAGAATAATTATTAATAACATCATATAATTATTATTAATTAATGACACAGGGCAACATGGGCAAAATTGTTTTAATCAAAATTGTTTTTTAGTTGTTTCTAATGTTTCTTACCTGCTTAATACGTTGTCTAAATTTGGCTATCGTGTCACAATTTTGAGCAAAATGCCGTTAAGGAGGTTTGGACTGTTAGTTGAAAACCAACTAAAGATTAAATTTTTTTACATAATGTAAATAAATACTGTATATACAAATAATCTCACAATTTGAACAATATTGACCGTATATTTTTCTTAATATTATTCTGAAATTGATCATTTTAAGCATATCGCCTTATGGGAGGCGGTCGTTCCAAAATAGATAATTACCGATTTAATACACACTCAGCCAACTTAGGACTTTGAAAAACTAGGAGTTGACATATCAATAATTGATGAAATATCAACAATTGTGTACAAAAAAGAAAAATCGGATTTTGCTCATTAAAGCTTTATTGTCACAAAGTTTACCTTTTTCTCACGGATTGCATTAGTAGTAACAAACTTGGCAACGCCGTAGTGCTGATACGAAGCCAACTTTATAACCTAAAATCCATCTCGACGTAAAGAAATAGATATGAAAATAATACAAAATCAGCCTTTATACCGATTCTGAATTTCTCCCTTATTATTCGTTATAGCCGATCACTGTCTGCATCATCGCAAAGTGCAACGTTGCTAAGTATACATTCGATCTTTCGAGTCGTTGACAATCTCATACATTTGTTAATATTTTATACACTAATAATTTATTAAAAATATAGCACATGAATAGTATCCACAATTCATTGCACTAATATTATATATGATTTGAAATTGTTGTAATGACAATTTATGTCAGTCGCATTTTTGATTCCAAAGTAATAGTGGAATCTCCTTAAAGAGGAAAAAAAGAGGCAGTATATTTTTAAGACTATAATCTTTTTATTATATTTCGCTTTGTCAATTTTATATGATAAACTTTTACATTACGGACATCTCTTCGATGATTTTAATCTGGACATATGTTGTAAAGGTGAAATACTGATCATACAACTAGTTTCTAAGTTTATACATAGTTTCTAAGATATTTAGATCTTCATCTTAATATTCTAAATGATTCCCTGCTATCAAGGGAAATGAAAGTTGGACGCCCCTGAAGCAGAGTTGGGGGGGAGGTCGCTTCGCCTGGAAGTCGCGCGATATACAGAAAATAATGAAATTTTGAAAATGAGTTTTATGTAAATATATCTTGAAAACTAGAGACCGCCGATTAATTTATAAGGAAAAGTTGATCAGTACCCTTACCTCTATGACATACATATGTATGTTAAGGGTAAGATCATCGAAGAAATGTCCCCTAATGTAAAGAAATACCTTTTATATTTCTTTTTGATTTAATATGTTCTGATTATATTTTTGATACATTTTTAAGTGTTAAATTCTAAAAATACAATAAAAATATTGTACCACGCAGTTATTTAATTTACACGTTAATTTTTTTTATACTGTATATTTTTTTTATACTCTATAAAATATAAATGTGGATTTAATACTGCACGGTGAAAAAATTTATTTACTCTCCCACGGGAATGAAACATTGCTGGATGCTGCACCGTGAAAATCGAAAAGAAAGACACAAAAGTAAAAGCTACTTCTCTGACAAAAGAAGAAGGAATTTATTAAGCCTTTTACATAAGATTTATATAATCGAGTAACATAAATAATCGAATTATACAATTTTTATAAAGTTTTTATAATCTATTTTAAATATATTTGAAATATATTTTAAGAGTTAATTTTTGTTGTAATAGAATTGTGAGCGATGGAGCGAGATTTTTTTTTCGAATTTGGATCATTAAATTCCTATAAAATCAATATATATTTTTAAAACAACTTTAAAAAATTTTGTTGTCCTGTGTAATTATTTCTACACTTTTGAAAACCTTTATCTTTATTATAAAAAAAATTTACTGTTGATTCATGCGACTCATTATGGCTTTCTTTTTATTAAATATATTTATTAAACATAAATTTAATAATATTAAAGCATCGATTTTTATCAGTCAGTAACTTAAAAATGTTGTGATTGATTAGTAATCAGACAACTATTGTTTCGACTATACTGCTATTATAAACGCGTATACTTTTCATACCTAATATGTTATTGCGCCACGCTTGTTATTATAGCATTACAATACATGTCACACGGATGGAAAGTTCATGATCATGCACGCGGTCGTAGTTTCGTATTTATATTTCATAAGTTTATCCGTTTTTTCCAAACGCCTAATCAATTATGAAAAGAGATGACTCTTATGAAGCAGAAAGCTTGCTAACAGCACTTGATTCTTTGTGCACGATTCGCATTGCATTCCTTATTTTTTCATGAGAATTTTATTTGCTTTGATATTTCGAGATCTTTTTTCTTCATTTTCCTTCATCTGCTGGCCATGATTTTCGTGGCAATCTTTTTAGCTTCGATATAGAAGTTAGTGAGAGAGACCATTTCACCAAAGATCTTTTGATGAGACCCGAGATTCAACCGACGTACTTCTTAACTTAATAGATCAGCGATAAAGTTCGATTAAGATAAAATCGATTAAGATTAGAATTAAAGAACGACCGAGAAAAGGTGATTTTTTTCATCTTTTTTTTGTGTCCTCAATTTTTGGATTAAACTGCCAAATAATATTAATCACAACTGTGTGCCTATAATGAGATATTATTTACAAAGAAGTTTCAGGTTGAGATGATAATTGTTATAACTGGAAAAGGGGGGGGGGATCACGTATTACATCTAAAAATCTGAAAATCTGCGAAAATCTGTTTTTTTACATTCAAAACAAATTGATTTATAAAATCACTAGAATAAGTGTGATGTTCGGTTGATCTTATCGTCATCGGCTGGATTGGGAACGGTGCATTTGCATATAGTCCAATTGCTCACACCATTCATATCGGTTGGTTCCTAGTAGTTTTTAACTGCTTCACCAATGAGATTATATTATTTTAAATTAGTTAATTAGTAATGTGATATACTTGATATACACCCAGCTGGAGCAACCTTCTTAAAATATGGACCTAAAAATGATAATTTGATAATGCACTTTGATTCCGTCCCTCCCAACTCTGATAATAATTGTCACCTCAATTTCAAACTTATCTGTGATTAATGTTTCAATATAAGGTAAAATTTATCACACAGTTTCAGTTCCAAAATCAAGGGCTCAAAAAACGGGCGATTTTTTCGGTCACTCTTTGTATTAATGAGTGGTAAGAGAGATTGAATGACACACAAAATGCAAAGATTCGTATTCGTCTCCAGTTCAAAATGCACAAAGTATCTCTGAGAGATAAGACTAGTTAAAAGAGATAATCGTGAAATCGACCTGAAATTTCGAAGTTGACTTTTTTTTAAATTAAAAAAAATTTCATCTTATATTTTTTTCTATATTCTCTTTTCTATATTCTCTTTTATTTTTATGAAATTAAATAATTTATCTCTATAATAGGAATTAAAATGTATATACTAATAAACGAATTTTTATATAATCGCCGAAGCTTCTATAATTAGGAATTTAATTTATAATTATCTTTCAATTAATTTTTTTTTGGAAGTATTTTATAATGATATTGTTTTTATAAATAGTTTTATATACGAGTATATGTAAATTTTTTAAACAGAAAAAAGGTAGATAATTGTGGGCAATAATTTCATAACTGTTTTTAAATAATTTTTTGATAAATATTAGGTGTTGGAATTAATTCGTAGCGTTTTTTAATGAAAGAATGTTATTTATTTCACATGAGCATTAAAAAATACATTAATGAAAGTACTTCCCATCACTTGTAAAACGCTACGAATTAATTCCAACACCTAATAGTTTTTGATAATTACATTCCTTTGTGGCACGGCGCGGTTCCAAGTGAAATAATACGACATGAGACACCGAATTTTTAATGATATTATCCAATTGTATTGCATAGTCACAATAATATTCTTTCATTTTGTAATAATGGGACTAATGTCCTGTTGGACTAACTTATATTTACATTCGAGAAGAAAGAATGGAAACTACTCGAAAGTAAATTTCAAATACATATACTTACAAAACGCATATTAATGCGTTTTTAACATTAATTAGCATTAACATTAATTAATTCATTACTATGATAATTTCATTTTGATAAATCAGGTGAATAGCTTCGACTTTTCCTGGTCACGCATGATCTCTTGCCAGGGACAATCTCCATCCGCGTTAACTGTTGTCGCGGTAAATGTAACTCTATTTTTACATTTAAAATTTTTTACATTCGAGAAACGAACAGGACAGGAGAAAAAACTGTTCATGAAATAAAAGAAGACGAGAAGGTCCGTTTCCGTGACGGAACGTTTATCTTAAGGTTTATTGGATCATTCCTTGTGGCTAGGAAGTGGTAGAAGCTTTCACCATCTGCGACTGAGGTTCGATACGCAGATAATGCGCTCAGTTATTTGCAAGGCCGTAACTACTATGAAGGCTTGAACTACTATGAAGTTCCCATCGGTATCGCATGCGTACAAGATTGCGTTAATTGTTAAAATGACATGAGGCCTACAAATGCGAGAGGGATAATGAATAAATTGACCTGATGATTCTCTCTGCGATATTCATACAATTTGTTTGATGATTCTTTTCTCGTTGCAATATAAAATTTCTTTCTAAAAAAGAAAAATGTATGTATTAATATTAATATGTATGGCCTAATTCTTTATTATTTTTGTAATTTCAATAAAACAGTCATTGAATGGATAATATAATATTATGTCTTTAAAGTAAAAAATTGATTGATTTCAAGATTTTTCTTAAAAGAATTAGAAATTAGCCAAAAAATATAACGAGTTAAAAGAAACAATGCATTTATTTATTCTTTTTTCGTATTTCATGTATATACTTGCCAATTATTTATAGAAAATTATAAAGATGTGTGAATAGCGTAGAGTGGTTTATATTCTCTATATATTGTCTTTCCATTATTTTATATTCCGACTAACAGGGAAACATGCGCAAATTGCTGACGAAATATTATAAATTCTGTGAAAGATAATCGTATTAACTTTGATTTACAATTAATTGCTATTAAATATTTATTCATGTATATGATCTATCCTTTTTATAGCAATGTAATTTTTATAAGTAGGGAAAACTAGGGTTCGTTGATACAAGAAGCAAGATAACATTGCGTTTTGTATTCATAGCAAAAGAAACAATGGAAAAGTTACCAAAAACTATATTTTATAACATAGGTATTTTTGCTTAAGTTTTATTTAAATTAAACAAATATTACAATAAAAAAGTGAAAGTCTGATTCAAGAAGAACAAGTACATTTTCGGCTTTAAAATTTCGTGTTAATGTTCTTCAGCTTGAGAGAATAAATCTAGATGATGTATTATTAGCCAACACAAATGTTTCTATTACAACATTTTATTGTAAGTAATAACAGTAATTTGATATAATAAAATGATTTAAATGTAGAAAAAATGACATACATTGACTCAAGTTTAAGCTTACAAGGGAACATAATTAACTGTCCCTCTCTGATTTTAATAAGCTTTGAATATGTTAAAATATAGAAAAAAATTGGATAATTATAAGTTTTGAAGGGACATCGCGCCGATGACCTTGACCTTGACATATGTTGTCAAGGTCATGATCCTGAGGAGTGACTTCTAGATAGTTTCAGTTGGTGCTCATTTTTCCTTTAAAAGTTATTAACAAAAAAATGTTAATTATTCTCTCTGATATTTCACTCGAAACGAGATTCACTCCACCTCTTCCCCTTCAAAGCGTACGACTTTCCACGCGAAGTGACTTTTTTATTCCATAACGTTGAATTTTTTTACCGTAACTGTAACTAAATTAAATATTCAGATTATGCTAATATTGGAAAAATTACTTTGAAAAATTAACTTTTCATTATTATGCGTTTACTTACTGAAAAAGATAATTTGTAACGAATAACATTACTCATTATAAATATAAACGATTTTCAAAAAAACGAATAGAAAATAACGCGTATAAATATACAAATATCAAGTTACTTTTCTCAGTAAGTGAGTGACTTTTCCCATTCGTTATGAGTAACAATCAAGTAACTGTCCTGGGTGTTACAATTATAAACAAAATTGTCATCAAATAGTTATTATAATGAAGTAATGATAAGGAATGTAATACAACTTTTCTGCACAACTTCTCTGCAACATCAATTTGTTTTTTTTTTTTGCATTTTCTTTGCAATTTTGTTTCAATGTGTATTCAATTTCTCTCGGTACATGCTTACATAGAAAATGTTAAGAAATTTCTCTTCAAATTACTTTACAGTTTCTTTGCCAATTCTTTGTTATTTACTGTGGAAATTTGTCTTTAGTTTCTTCTCAGTTTCTTTGCAGATTGGTCTTGCAAAGAAAATGCAGAAAAATATCTTCTAATTTCTCTACAATGTTGTTTAAAATTTGTCCGCCTTTTCTTTGTAATTTTGTCTGTAGTTCCTCGTTAATTTTTTGCTAATATGATTTACGGACAAACTTCTCTGCTATTATTCTCAATTTTTTCCACAAACTGCTTTTACAGAGAAATAGTATAAATAGCAAAGAAATTATTTCGCCAGGGCATACTATAAGATAGCATTTTCGCTAAGACCAAGCAAATTATTTCCTTAACCTCGCCATTTTTCTTCAGTTGAAATGCAAAAAGGAGGCAGTGCCTTAAATGATGTTTTTCGAACGATATCGCTTTCATTACTAATGTAATTCACTATAATATTATGGCTGTGTTCCAAAATTTACTGCCAGTATTGAAAATCTATAGTTTACGTAATGTGCACTATAAATTTTCAGTACTGGCAGTAAATTTTGGAACACAACCATAATATCGCCTATCGATAGCATCGTCAGTTATTATTTTTTGTTTTAAAGTTGAAGGATGGCGCTTAAAAACGATTATACGATGGAAAAAGAATTTAAATTTGAATAGGTGCTGTAGTCGATTAAATATAGAGCCGAGAATTAAGTTGTACACTATAATAAAAGAATGTACAAAATACTTTGGACAGTTAAAAACCAATTATAAAGAATATCTCATTTTAAATATTGTATTAATTTCTTGAAAAATATAGTAAATACGAAAAAATGTTTCAAACGAAAGTTGTATGATTCAGAGAGAGACATAAAAAGGTACTATTGATTTTACCTTGAGGTTAATTTTAGCGTCAAGATCAGGGCAAAAGCACTTTGAATTTTTTAAATGAAATTTCTCCTTTTTCATTGCATATTCTCATAGCTTACCTTGTTTATTAAGTACTTTTTAAGTTATAAGGCTTAAAATTTATAAGTATCGCTGGCATTACTCAAAGTGTCCGATCAAAGGCTAAAATATTGTTCAAGACCTGAATAACATTTGTCAAGATCAAGGCCATTGGTTGCTTCTTATTTTCATTTTTACGTAAAAAATTTTAATGCAAAAATAAAAATAAGAGATACAATCTCTAATAGCCTTGATCTTAACAAACATTATTCAAGTGATAATCCTAAACAACATTTAAGAGGTTTTTAGCCGTCGGTTGGACACCTTAGGTAATGCTAATGCCAGCGGTACTATAAATTTTAAATCTTAACATGAAAAATACTTAATGAACAAATAGTTTATTATAGTGTTCTGAAAAGCTTTCGAGGATATGCAAGCTATGAGAATATGCAAAATGAAGGATTTTATTTACAAAATTCAAAGTATCTTTACTCTGACTTTGACGACATCCAAATCAAATTAATAGTGCTTTTTTATGTCCCCTTTTGAACTATACAACTTTTGTTTGGAACATTTTTTCCGTATCTATCAGTTTTCGAAAAATCTTAATGCTTTATAAAAATGAGACACCTTATGAGTAAAGAAATTATTATTTTTATAAAATATTGTTCATTTAACTTTAAACGTAAAGCAGTTAATGGTTATTTTAGTGTATTTTTTTATCACAATTTATATATTCGTAATGTCTTACTGTCGCAATGTTGTGTACGCAGGAAATAGATATGCTGACGCATAATTTTGCTGCCTATATACATTGTTAACAATAATAATGCATTAATAATACGCGTTAGAAAAGTTAATTCTCTCCAGATAATTCTACTTACATATGCACTAGTATATGTAGCAGAAAGAATTTAATACTTTACAGTTATTTATTAACATGGAAGTCTTACATATAAGTTGTGATAATTCTCACTGATCAAAGGTATTACTTATTTTTCACTATTACTAATTTATTGCATTTATTGATTTTTTTTCGTACAGTTTTCTTTCAAATATTGTAAATGCAAAAATATTTATAAAAAAAGGTATATACGGTAAATGTGTTACATAAAATTATTTTTAAATTTAAAAGATATGAACATACGCACACTAAAGAAGAATTTTGCGAAGTAATTATAGGCTATATATTTTTATATAAACTATGTATTACATAGTTTACAATCGTTTTTACAAGAAATGGAAGAAAAAAGTATTTCTTTGTTATTGTTATGTTATAATTATGTTATGAGAGTCGTTTGAAAAGTTTGAGCCTCAATATAAAGATGGCATTACTTATCATTATAAACCATTCTGGTATTACAATTGTACATGTTTTGCAAGATACCTTTGAAAATTATAATCATTTTGGACGCTCAGTTGTTGAGAGTCATTTGTACCAGTCGATGTTTTCGTTTGATGAAAATCTGTGTCCTCTGAGTCTAACTTTGAGCCTAGGAAACAGGAAAAAGTCAGTTGAAGATCAGATCTGATGAATACGGTGGGTAGTTAATTAATTCGAATCGCAATTCGTAAATTTTTATTATGGCAATCGTCGATATTCGATTTTTTTTTCCATTTTTAAAAAAACACTAACATCGACTGGCACAAATGACAACTGTCAAACAACAACTGAGCGTATCAGTAGTAGTATAATTCATTTATTGGCATTATCTAGAGACCCTTTAATCAGAGACTGGCCATCAGGATTTTGTCAAATTTCTTCGAGCGAAAAAGAAGTATATATATAATAGGCCATCTCCACTAATAGTGGTATGCATGATGTACACATCGCTATTGATGGAGGAGAGAGATGGTCTATACTTCTTTCTGGCCAGTTTCTGATTAAAGAGTCTCTAACATTACCTGACGTATAGCTATCTTACAAAGCTTCGCTGAGTCACAACATCAATTCATATGATAGTCAGTGTAGATGTCGCATTATTATTTATGTTATTTCTGAGATTACACATTACAGATCGGTCTCTTTACAATTGTACGCATATAAAGATAAGAAAGAAAGAACTTATATTTAATATCAAGCGTGTATATACTATCTTACGTAGAGGTAGATAAGATTTCCTTACAGTATATGTACACATATATACTATTGTACTTACTAATCTACTAATACTAACTGCTTTATAGTTAAATTTGAATTTTAGAATTATTTAAAATCCACAGCAATTTCTAACAGATTTAGCTTCAGGTTTTTAAAACTACTTTTATATCAAAAGGAAGTTTTAATTCCTTTTTGGCTAAATTTCTTGACCATATTTTTGCATTCCTTGTCATATTTGTTACAGAGCCAAAAAACGTGTTCTAAGTCTTCCGCATCTCGTTCGCGAGAACAGATTGACTGTCCTATATTTAACAAGACTGTATTTAAATGAATAGTGCCCGCTACATATCCGATTAATTGTAACAGTAGCTTTCTTACTTAAGTCAAGTTTGTTAAATCATGATCTTGATATTTGACTTTTGAAATATTGAAGGAATAAAAGCCTTTATTACCTTCCGTAGCTCTTGTGTATAAAGCTATGTTAATATTCCCCACGCACTTAGCTTTGTATTTGCTACTGACATCAGAGTAAGGAATAACTTGTTCTAAAAGAATGCCTTCAAGTGTCGCCTGTTCAGCAAGGGCGTCCACTCTTTCGTTGCCGATAATGTCGCAATGAGAAGGAATCCAGACCAGCTGAATTCCTTTATTTCTATCCTTACATTTAATTAATAATTCACAAATCTCTTGGTTAAATAAGACTGATATCTGAGATTTCTTCTGCATAATGGAGAGTTGGTTTCCGCCGTGAAAATCGAAGTTAGGTCATAAAGTTTGAAACTGAAGATGAATTATTCATTAAGAGACCAACCAGCTATTCCCACTATTGCACTATTGTTTAACTCCGTTCTTGGTCCATCCGTGAAAGTAAAGTGGAAGACTGCTTTATGTAGAAGATATCTTGGAATAACACGTTGGCATTGTTTGACTTAAATATTTTCGCCGCAATATTCAGACAAAAGATTTGATTCTTAAATTCTTTTTGTATACATTGACTTGGAATCTAAAAATGATACTGTTACTAACCTGGACTTCTTCAAATTTGCAGTCTAGCATAGTTTTGTTGAAGATATTAGAACAGTGAGTGTTCCGATAGGTCTTTAATTTCCTCTAAATAATTCGGAAGATAATCACGAACTAGATCTGTTAGAAGAAACTTACAATAGAGAAGTTCGAATCTGTATACTAACAATAATACTTTTGATTCTTCCATTATTATATTGTATTAGTAAGAGTAGAATTTATATACCCCATTGCCAAGTGAAAGCATTTTAGCTAACATTTTTTCAAGTTTGTATAGTTGATTCGAGCTGCAAGGCGAAAGAAGAAACCCGCCATATTCAATCTTTGATCTAATTAGTGTGTTATACAGTGCCCCAAAAGTCCCGGGCCACCTGAATAATTTCTGAATGGTTCGAGATATAGGATTGAAATTTACAAGAATAAAACGGGATCGTAAAATCTATCATTGAACCTGAAAAATTCACCTTAACATTCCCGGGGGGGAGAGGAGAGGGGGTCTGAAAGTCTTAAATGGCATATGAGGTCGAGTGAAGATTCATTTGAAAGGGCTTTTCGAGACGAGAACAACGCGTACTGATCGAGGATTTTTTTTCGCAGAGTTATGATCATTTGAACATTGTTATTCAGAAGAAAGAGTTACATCTCTTGTATGTGCTCATCTTGGCTCGTCTTTAATTAAATCGGAATTATTTTTCAGAAACAGTTGATTTTGAAATTAGATCACGCTCAGGATAAGTGGCATTGAGTAATTGAGTAATGCTAATGCTGGCGGTACTGTAACTTTCAAGCTCCGTACATCTGAATAACAATGTTATCGCACTTTTTGCAATGAACATCGCACTTTTAAATAATATATTTTATATGTAAGTTCCAGCTAAACCGTTTGTCCAATACTATTCCTAAGAATTTAACATGGAAAGATGATTTAATAACGGTTATTGAAACTTAAAAGTCTCCCGTCTTAACGTTACCATTATTAAAAATACTAATTTACACTTCACAACTACTAATTTACTTTTCAGAAGATATTTCAAAATTTCTAGTAGAAAGCCTCCTCGGCTATAGTATTAACTTGCTATTCCAACAATAAGCTATTTTCAATAGAGGAATCAAAGGAATATAGCATAATATCACGCGCGTGTCAAACTTCAAAATTCTTACTTCTGGAGAAATTAAATTATCTAAGTTAATAATGTATAATGAGAACAAGATAGGGCTAAGGAAGACCTTTAAAGGTATTTCGTGAGATGTTGACCGATATGTTAATGGATGTTCCTTTCCAAAATCAAATTGTTTATAAATAAATACTATAAAGTCTCTAGGCAATTTAAGTTTAATCAGATAATTTAATGATTTCAGAACTAACACTGTTGTATGCTTCTTTGATGTCTAGAAACAGAGCTGCTAAATATTCTTTTTTGTAGAATTGCTTATGAATGTCTGATATCAGCATAGCCACACTATCTATGACTTTATCACTGCTTTTGGAATAAAGAAGTATAGATATTCTTTTCACTTGGCCGGAAAACATCCGGTAATATCAGAATGGTTTTGAGTAATGCCATCTTCATGTTGAGGCTCAAAACTTTTCTAACGGCCCTCGTATATAATTAGTGGTAATATATTCTCTCCCACATATTTAGTAGGATCTCTTTTCTCTTTCTTATAGGACAAGATTTCCAAAGTAAAGAATTTTTACATACATTTATTATTTACAATCCTCTCTATAAAACAAAAATTTTAATTTTAAATTTAAATTTTGATTTTTCCATCACGATATAGGAGATCAACAATTAATGCTTAGAGCATATATGTTAACATATATATTTTAAAAAGCTATTATATAATATAATTAAAACATGACAATTTTTCAATCATCATCTTGCAATCAATATAAATTGTACCATTGTAGTATTCACGGCTTACACTTTTTACATTTAAAAATAATTTTATGTATTATTATTATTATTATTATTATTATTATTATTATTATTATTATAATAAAAAGCTCATATTTCAATAATTGCTGCTGATGGACTGTATTATATTTGCTTTCAACATTATCTTGAGCAGTTAATGCAATATGAGAATACACATGGAGCGTGTACATGTATAAAAATGTTTCTCTCTCATTCGTATTTTAAAAATGAATTTTTGAAATATGATAATATTATACATCGTCATTTTTAATATAAAATGTTAATTTTTGTTTTTATACAAATTAAAAAATTTTTTTTAATTAAAAGTGATGGATGGAGATGTATTAAAATGATATTTAAAAAAAATTCAAATACTATTGTAAAGCTTGTTTGAAATTAAAACTTTTACTTAAAACATTTTTTCATATCTCTTTGGCAGTTTAGATGATATTTATTTTAGAAGAAAAAAATCGATTTTTTTCAAGGAAGAGTTTCACCTTCTTAATGTGTGATTAGTGTAATACTTAGTATTTATAAAAAAGTCATGACTCTTAATTTGATTATATTTGGACATATTCAAAGCTTATTAAGGGGATGCTAGCATGATGGCAATTATCACAAATTATAATATTGCAACCAAAATCTTCAAATTGACGTTATGGATTGCAAAATTTTTTTACAGAATTAAAATTCGCTTAAATATGTATATAATCCGGATATGTCAATTTCATCGAAAAATCGCACAAAAAAGAAAAAAAATTTTTTTGCTCGATATAAAAGTTTTATAGTTTATGTGAGTAGTATAAGTCTCCAACGGACTTCGGATTACTTGAACAAACAATAATCCATACAGCAAAGTGTACCTCAGCAAAATCTGTGATTGTTTATGATGCCGGCAACTTGTCGTAGATTTGTCTTCAACGATTTCAAATATACCGATATTATAGTCATACCTTAGAACATACATATTGGAAGGGCTATAGGTGATTGTCGATGATGATCTGTCCTTGTCTGAATGCTTCACCGTATTGCGTATGCGTTGATTATTATTATGTAGTGTTTAAGAGTGTTGTATTATCCCCGCTCTCGCCTTAGAACATACATATGTATTACGTTCAAAGCTCACATATAAATCACGCGCAAGCGCACAGCAAACAAGCTTTCAGACAAAGACAGATAGATGTTGAAGACACTTTTATTACATTAATCAGATAGACGATATAGCCTTTCCAGTATGTATGTTCTAAGAGCAACACGCTAGCAACAATATATATTGTCAGCAGTTCTTAACGACAAGATAGCTGCATCAATATTACCTTGCGTTGTCGGCAATATGATAGCATTGTGTAATTTTACATATTATTACGACAATATGGCAATAGTACAAATTTTGATTATGGTGATTTTAAAATTGTCTGCAAATTGCTGGCAAGAATCACTAAAGTTATCATATCGTGAAGACATCAAATTGCCAATAAAAGCGGATACAGTTACTACAATTCTGACAATTTAGCAATGCATGTGCCAGCAACAAGACACACGTGCTATCTGGAAAGTTTGTAAAACTAAGATTGAAAGTCTAGAAAAAATATATTTTACATTGAACATAATTGTAGTATATATGTATGCTTAACGAAAATTCAGAATAGTAAACAGAGCAGTAATTGTGTTTAGCAGTAGATGTTCGATCTTACAAGAGATGACGCTGCAATATGTTAGATAAAGATAAATGTATGCGTTTGAGTGTGAAATAATGTAAGAAATTAAAGAGAGAGGGGGAGGAGAGGGGAAGGAGGGAGAGAGAGAGAGAGAGAGAGAGAGAGAGAGAGAGAGAGAGAGAGAGAGAGAGAGCGTTATTATTAACATTTTTATATACTTGGTATTAAAAAAAGTCTGTATTATCGATGATCAATTTAGCCGTCAATTTAGCTAGCATTCCTTTAAAAACGGGGGCGGGGGGTCTATATAAGTTGTTTCCTTGTTATAGCTTAACTTGTTTCGCGCATAAGAAGTGTGTGAACATTCAGTTATAACCTAATCTAACCTAACTCTGACGCTTTACCTTATATTGAATATTTCTATTCATGCAATCTTCATCTAAAATGGTATACATTTGTTTTTCTGTAATAACATTTTGCTATTCGATTGTTACAAAGTGACACTAAGGTATTTCTCCGAGAAATTGAGTTTCTACAGATTTTTTTGAAATTTGGATATTATGTTCAAAATAATTTTATCTATATATGATTAAAATTTAAAAAATCCTAGCGGTGCCGAAGTGAAGATATTCACCTTCAAAGTTTCAGCTTTTAACACGTAAACTCCTACCAAGTCTTGCCAAAGTAACGTTTTAATACTTTGCGGCAAAAATCTTCCACAGATTTAAAAAAAAAATAAATACCTATGTAATGTAAAAATAAGGAACCTTATAAACAAAAATGGGGAAGTATAGTGATACCGTTTCTGAATTAGAGTAGTTTAAATTTGTAATTTGATGAAATTCTTCTTCTCACACGCCGAGCGGCGAGACAAGAGGTCTGTTCGTGTTGCTCAAACTTTTTTACACTTTTTATACTTAAATTAGAGATGGATATACATTTGGCGTCGAAAAGAGAGAAAGTGAAGATGCTGAGTGTAAAAACTGTAAGCAAGGCGAACAGATCTAATAACATGCTGTTGCCACATTTGTCTTCAGTGCTAAGTTCGTGCACACATACGATATTTATGCGTGTGTGTGTACGCTCGCTTCAAAAGTTGCTTCCTTCAGAGAGCACGCGCGGAGAAGCATATTCATAGGTTGTACGCGATTAATTTTCTAGCGCGATTGTAGCCAGAAATATCTTAAAAAATATAATCTTTATCAAGAACATCTCTAATTGCACACTTTATCCGGGCTGTCCTTAGGATGTTCAAAGGACATACGAACATCCTCTTAACCTTCTAAGGATGTTCCCTGGAGATCTGTGTTGTTAGGATATATTTGTCACTTGTTTTTTATTTTTACGTTTTCATTAATTAATTTAATGTGCAATTTGTCATAGGGACAACTTACATCATGATATTAATATTGTATCAATTTATTCTTCACTTGGAGCAAGATGGCTACAATACATGTTTGTATTTCATTTATTACAAAGAAATTGTACAGTATTATACAGTAAACAATCGTTTCTAGAATAAAAATATAATGAATAATTTTCTTTATCATTAATTTAAGGTGGTTTTTTAGTAAATTGAGTTACCATATCTACTAAATGTCTCATTTCTTTATATAATGATGTTGATATCGAACTTGTCGTGTGCAAATAACCAAATGCAGTCAGTTTGCTATGTTCCCGAAAATCGTTGCAGCAATTAATTTCGATAAACTCGGGATAAGATGAGGCAGTATTATGTCTGTCACGGTGATACACAATAGAGTTCTAATTCTAAAAACGACATTTTGAAGGCAACTTGTTATTATCAGCATACTATTTGCAGCCAACAGCATGTTTACAGCAATATTATGGCAACATGTGAACGTTAAATATGCTACACGTATAATGAACCCTCATAGCAAAGATCACATTCACGTCATAATAGACTCACAATAGTCAGAAAGAAAATATGATAATGCTATCAATTTTATTTCATTATCAAATTTAGAATTCACATAATGACAATATTTTACACATAATAAAAGAAGTATCTTGTCCCTAGTTGTCAATATTTGTTGCAACAGTTGACAGCAACTTGATACCTTGAACTTATTTGGCATGAATTCAAGACGCTATCATGCTATCACGTTGCTATGATGGTAGAATAAAAATTCAATTGTAGTTTAGGTACTTTCACATTAAAGCCCAACTTTGGGCTCACTTCACAGGCGAGATGTTGTGCTCCTTATTCTTTCAGATGATTCTTGTTTACAAATTAATGTATCTTCGCCGTAGCCTTTTGTCGGCGGAGATGCATAATGTTCACGGATGAGTGATTTTGTGATAATATTTTGTTAGCAACGAATTATGATAGCATCGATTAAAAAAACTTTATGACTTGAAGACATATATGCAACAACAAATGGATACCGTTATATATGTTATTTTGTTGCTGTTATTATATTTTCGTCATAATTCTAAGGATGGAATGATTAATCATTCTTTGCTGTTATGTTGCTGTTATCTTGTCGACAGCATAACGCTATTGCTGACCGTTTGTTTTTGAAATTTCGTCAACTGATTGCATGCATAAGCAATCATATTGTAACGTATACTATTTTTATGTTAGCAAATGTATACTATTAGGTGTTGGAATTAATTCGTAGCGTTTTTTAATGAAAGAATGTTATTTATTTCACATGAGCATTAAAAAATACATTAATGAAAGTACTTCCCATCACTTGTAAAACGCTACGAATTAATTCCAACACCTAATAAATATAAGACAATTCATACAATGCATCAGTTTGCTAAATCACGCTTGATTATCTGGGTCATATGTCTTGTATTATTTCATTATGATACAAAATTTTAATATTTTGTCTGAATTATGCAGATATTGATTTTGGATGGCTCTGGTGAAACATCCAAAATTTTTGGTACTTTACTAAACAACCACCTTATAATCATAATTAGTTGTTTTAAAAATTAAATGGCGAAATTGTGGAAACTGTGCCAACAATGTCCCGATCTTTCCTACTATTTGATGAAGATAGAATATGTATAATAATATTAACATTAATCAATTATAGTAATCGCTGAACACATTATTCTTTAAGTCAAATTATTTTTATTTTTGAATTTAGATCCATATGATGCTTTGTCTTAAATTTCTTAATAAAAAATTGTAAGCATGCGAAAAAAATCTAATTAAATAATTGTACATTTAATTTTTTATGATTCAAGATATTTCCTTCCAAGTGATATTTCGAGATTTTAAATGTAAGAGTTGTTACATGCATCATTATCGGCTGGAACGTGTTGCACGAATGCAGAGGTGCGTGCCCTGTGAAGATATGCGTGACGTGTATCTAAGAACCGTCTCTATCAATGTAGATTAATTTTAATCTTTGAGACTTTAATTTATTTTTTACCTTTTTCTACGAGTTAAAAAGGAGATAGAATAAATTAAACTGAGATTAATCATTTCATTGGTGGACAAAATCAATGTTTTTCCTGAAACTGATGAAAGGAATAATTTCGTGTTTTACATGGAAATTTATCTATAAGAGTTTTTTTATCTATAAAAGTCAAAAAGCATATTGTTATGGCACTTTTTTCGCCCAGATATGATTACTAGATATCATTACCAGTGAATTGGTTAAAGTTAATCTACGTTGATAAAATTGGATATATGAAGATATCCGCAAGGAAGATCACAGGAGACGGTGGTTAAAAATATGAGAATAAAATTATATAATTATATAATTCAATGTGGAAAATATTATCGAAGATTACATCGCATTGATGCTATCGTAATAATAATTCATTCTGAGAACAACGGCATGCATCGAGTTACAACACGATTTACATTATAATTATTACAAATTTATGACATTTACGTTGCATCTATATCGAGTATAGAATAACCGTGACCGCGATTGAAATTGTTATTTCTTTTTTATGCGAATCTAATAGCGGATTCGGCAGACTGTACTAGTATGCACTGAGTGCAAACTTTTTCAGAGCCATATATTCGATTTGTGCGCACTGTACACAGAAAAAAATGTTTTGTTGAATTAACTAGAATTCTGGTGGAAAATGAACGATCCAGAATTCTAGTTAAATTTACAAGATTTCTGTTTAAATCTATTAAAATTGTAATTGAAATAACCAACATTTAGTAGATTTAATCAGAAATCTAGTAGATTTCTGGCTCGTTCATTTTCCACCAGAATTCCAGTTAATTCAACCAAATATTTTTTTCCGTGTATCAGTTCAGATTGTCATATTCGGCAAATAAAAACTGATCCAGTGTAGTGCTGAATTTATATTTGGACCAACTGAACCGGAAAAACTGATCGAGTTCAAGAAGTTGCATTGACGTTTCTGATAGTGCAGTTTGGTATAGCACCAAAGTGTTTTTGCATTCACATCGTATTAGCACCAGAGACGAATCAGTGCATGTGTGAATTCGCCATAAGAGACTTTTTCCTATTGTAACTCTATAATCCGTAGACGTGATCAAATGGCTTTTTTTTACTGGAAGGGGTTACCGCCGTCTCCGTGTTGGTCGATTATCGATAGGCTCAAATTTTGTAAATTAACGAAGGTAACACGCGGAACATACCGCCATATATTGCATTAACGTTACATGATAATGAAATTAATTATAAGAAACATTTGCATATATATAGTCTTAGTCTTTTGTATGATATTCATACGAAGGAGAGAAACAAGGTGGATTACGCTGAAACATCTATCTGAGATATTATGTGTACTGATAATGAAGTGATCAGAATAATTGACACGCGTACGAGATTAAGATCAAGAGAGATCACTCTCAAGTTTCGCTATCAAAAGTCAATCTCAGAGAGTAGAACTCACAAGAATGTGCACTAAATTTTGCGACAGCGCTCATCATTGAATCATTCTTTTGTATGAAAAGTTGTAAAACGATATTGGTAACAGTGCACTTGATGTGAAAGGAAATACATGACACAATAATGAGCCGTACATTTGTCTCTCGTTCCTTTCCCAATTATATTTCTCTTTCCTCTTTTTCATATAAATATATTGTAACCGTTTCGATTGACGGCACTTTGTCGCGTTTTACATAACGTTATTCGACAGCTAGTAATCTTACTCAAAGTCAATAGCCATGCATTGAATTATCGCTCGTACGATCTCAGGTGTTTAGGAGGAAAAGAATACGAGTGATAATTCAAATAAATAGAACTTGACAATCATCATTCATTTATAATAATGACTTACATTTATTTAAAAAAAAAATTAAAGTTATAGAGAATATACATATTTATATAAATATATAAGAAAAAAACTTATCATTATTAGTGTAATTACAATTTATTTGTTTATGGTAAAAAAGTTAAAATTTAATTATGGATGTGCGTGCGTGCGTGCGTGCGTGCGTGGGTTTATTGAGTATTAGAGACGAGATGATGATGATGCAGCAGCACATTGGAATGAGGTGTTTATATAGGACGATATAAGGGATGGGATTTCCAGGAATGAAGACTATAATTATTCTATCTCCTTCATTGAAAGGAGGAGAATACAGTCTAAAAAGCCGATCCCAGTCGATCGGCACGGGATCTGGTTGATACGGAGGGATTAGGAGAGAGAGGTTTAAGAGAGGAGGGAGAGAGAATCGTTCTTCGAGAGGAGAAGGGGAATAGTCCAGGATTTCTTGGATAGTAGGATCGATGACAGGAGGAGAGGTGAGGTCTAGCGGTTGTGTTTGGTCTAAAACTGGCGAGTACGAGATCTCGAAGTAGCTGTCATCGGTCGGTTGTGACGGCACGACTTGACTACGTGGACGGTTCCGTTCACTTCTGACATAAGGGGTTCGTTCTCATTTTTTAATTGATGTACGAGCGCATACTATAACTAAACGGAAAAGTAAAAAAAAATATATGTATGTAAGTTACTCGCGTATACATATATATATATATATATATATATATATATATATATATATATATATATATATATATATATATATATATATATATATATATATATATATACACACACACGTATACACACCTATCCACGCACGTACACACGCACATATGTGTGCGTTCTTATACAGGGTTCTTTATACGATGTGTGTATAACCGAATGGAATGGCTGACTTACTATTTAGCTGCTTGATCCACGAGATCTCGGGCAGATATTGGTGAAAGTGTAGACCCGCTATCCACGGAAAAGCG
>NW_011627344.1:131426-154474 GCF_000204515.1 Acromyrmex echinatior | reverse complement strand
GGGTGATCCCAATTGTTGCCCACAATTTTTATTCAATGACGTGAAAATACGCGACTGACGTGAACTGAGGTAGTCTGATTTCCGTACTGACGTGAATTGAGGTAGTCTGATTTCCGTACTAACGCTCTGCTGCTAACGCTTTCATGGAATCTCTATTTATATCCCGAAAAAAGGCCGTGTCCTTTGTCTAACATGCAATAGTTAGTTGCAATGTCACGCGAAATTTATGATTTTTATAGCGTTCTCTCGTTGTTAATCTAAAGTGCATCGTTAGAGGGGTTTCGAGAAGAAAAGAAATGATTTATATTTTCCTTTAAAGAGGCAAGATTGTTCCAGACGGATGACGAATTCTGTTATCCTCGCGGAAAATATGGCTAGGTAAACAGACGGTTACCGTACACAACTGGTTTTGTATGCAGGGCAACCATTGTCAATCGCGAGTCCGATCTTAGATAACGCTACTGTGGGAAGTTATCCCATGCGTTTTATAATTTTTTAAGCGTGACGTGGCGCCTGTTTTCTTAAGATGAAATTGTTGGTCAGTCTGGGACGACAAAGCTTGGATTTTTTTATTGCGTAACTTCGGTGCATTTATAATGTCTTTTGCAATCTTGTCACTTTTCGGGCCTGCATTAAGGTTGTTATTCCTTCCGAGTTGATTGGCATTTACGAATTTTCGCGGAGCTTGTCCGGTCCCTCTTTTCAGTTCTGTCAGACCGTTATCAGAAGACTCCATTCGAATCTCACAGACGCCAATATAGTCGCGACGTGGATCCGATTCTTTTGAAAGAAAAGAATCGTGGCGTCTATAAGACGTAACATTTACATTTGATAATTTTTCTTTTATTAAGTTTGATAAATAAACACATTTTTCCTCAATTAAAGAAGTTATCGTTTTTCTACTCGGAATGATGTATAATGGATTCAAGCATTTCATAAAAAATCTCGAACTCTTTTTTTCTCCACTACAGATAAAGGAATATTTGTCTTCGTTATAAAAAATATTAGTTTATTTGTGATTTCCGCTGCTTTAGATCCTACAGTTTGAAAATAAACAAAGTCGTTCTTATTATAAATTTTAATAAAGAAGTGAAACTGAGATCATTTAAAAAACATTACTCAATTGTTTTTAACATAAAAAATTAGAGATTATTCGTAGTTTTATTTGCATGTCAAAAAATAAACACTAGATAAATAAAATATAATAAGTTTTCGAAAATAAAATTATTACAAGATATATTATTATTATGAAATGATAAAGCTTACATACTTAGAAATGACTTTTGTTTTAAAAAAATATCTTTTAGTCTTGGCTGTTTTAACGATCAGTGAATTCATATGTACCGATGATGTCGTACAATGTTGACAGCGTTGGAGATGGTGGAGATACGAAGCGTAAGTTCATCTAATTCATTACAGCTTTCTTTAGATGTAGTATCTTCATTTGTTTATTTTCATATACAAAAAGAAGATATTTTTATATAAATTATCCTTTTTATGTAAATTATCAAAATATACAATTATATAAAACTTTAGAAATATTATCATTTTTTTCCATTTTCGTGACACGTTAGAACTATCAGAAGTGTCAGAAATTATCGTTTCGATAGTATAAATATCTGGATGCTTTCACTGTAAATGGTATCGTAAATTAGTTGTGTTTCCGGAGGTTTGTATAAATTGTTCGCACTTTACATTTTGCGCCTTTAAAATTCATATCTTTTATAAAATGCTTCCAAATATTACTTTTTGGCACTAAAATATAAAATATAATAATTAATGAAATAAAATAATTAATGAAATGCCCATTTTTAATTTAAACAATCCAAAGATAAATTGAAATTAATGAAATTATTTTAGTAGAGGAGTAATGGAAATGCGTATTCGTTTTAGGAATACAGGGTTGGCCATATTCGACGGAAAGATGTTTTTTTTTTCAATCATGGGAAAGAGATGTTAGATCGAGTAACGATGTTTTCAATGATTGAAAAAAAAAACATTTTTCCGTCGAATATGGCCAACCCTGTACATATACTAGGTGATGTGAAGAATGTTTTCTAATAAAGATTAGAGAACCAAATCCACCAGAATCAAACCAACCAATATCAATATTGAAAAAGTCAAACATGCAAATAATTTAAGAGAATTATAGAAAAGAGCAAAATAGTAATTATACGATAGAAGATAAAGATATGCAGAATGGCGATATATAGATTCTTTGAAATTTATTTCTTTTCGTAGGAAGAGTAGATTTTCAGATACGTATCGAGTAAAATACAATTTCGCATTCCTTTTAGAGATATACATTACACGTACAATAAATGCAAATTGCGAAATGCAGCTAAATGTTCTGATGATCAAAACTTATAATCTTCTGATTAAATCAACCAATATTGAAAAACCAAACTAATATGCAAATAATTTAAAAGAACTATAAAAAGATAATTATATATGTAGTAAAATATTTTTTAAATTACGTTTAAGTACAAAATAGCGATAGAACATGAGACTTCTTTTTAGCTAAACTTTTTACAGAGTTCATCTTTTTTTCTTTTTTTTTCCCACATGGAGACTGGAGAGAAAAAGAAAAATGATAAAAATCATGCAAGAAATTCAGTTCAAAAGAATAGACCTATATTTTTTCCGCATAATTTTACTAGTTTGCCATTTTAGCATATAAATAGTTTTTAAATAAAAAGAAACTTATATTATTTCAGTGTATTTTTCTTTTCTTCTATTTGTTCGCCCCAGATATGAATCCCTGCATCCGGGATTAACAGGGTTCAACTTATTTTTCTTTGAATTAACGGTCTTTGTCGTTCAATAATGCCAAAAAAACAATATCGCCGATTTAAAAATTGAAAAAACAAAATGTAATATCCGAGACAGAAGCGACAACTTGTGAGGACTTGTTCGCTTCGTCTATTGTAGCGATTTTGTTTCGTTGAATCGTTTGGATGAATTCCAATTTAGTATGGCGCAACAAGCACACAATTTAGATTCTTCCTTAATAGCCTGAGTATATACGATAAATGTAATCATCACTCAGTAGCTTGGCATAATGATAATCTTCTTAGCAGTTGATACTACTTGATACGTATGTATTATACTTACTGCATGATTGTACTGCTGCCTACTATATGGAACAGCAAGACAACGAAATGAAGGTCGAACTTGAAGTCTCAAAGAATAACGTCCAATTGTCCAGTTAGTGCTAAGCCTAGATGCGTTCAGGGAATGCTCTGTCAGTGTTGCGTCATTCTAATCTTGCTTTACGTGATCAATCATATGTTTCGAAGCCTTTGTAGCGCTTTGGATCACGTCCGAAACTAATCCATGGGTGCATTCATCGCTTACCCAACTGTTGAATCTGCTGAACGCAGCCATTGATTCGAAAAAATGGCGGAGGGCGTCGCCTAAGGATCATGGCATTCGTGACACCAGTGCACTACAATCTTACGTGTCGAAAGTCGATATCGACATATTTTGTATCGGTATATGAAATATTACTGACAAAATTATCGATGTTTTTTATCGGTTATCGGGTGGAAAAATATCGATATATCTTTATCGATATTATATCGCCCATTTCTAGCTTTGATATTGTGAAATATATCGTGTTTCTGATTTTTAGATTGAATTGAAAAATTCGCTGTCTGTTTTCGCTCTCGACGTCGCTCTCGCTCTAATTTTCTGAGGGAAGGCTATCGTAGCTCGAATTGCTGCTATTTTGTATAGTTAGCCAACGTTTTAATTTGTAAGCGTTACGTAAGACACAATGTAAGATTCAACATTGGTTCGAAATCCGTGATGCGTGCAGCGCCGTCCATGTTCTTCGAAAATCTAATAGATTTTTGAAAGCCGGAGAAATTCTTTCCAGATTATATATGTTTCTGGAAAATAGATTACTCAGATAACGCGCCTTCTCTTGTCCTCTGCTATAGATGTAGCGTGCGCGGCGTGTAATGTCTCGCAGTTATATCGTAAAGTATTTTAGGATTGACGTTTCCATAGAACCATTCGATTCCGTGATAATTTCGTAAGCCAGTTGTTTTCTTGTCTTGCTTTCTCGGATAAATCGCCAAATGGATAAGGCGGCATCATAATCCAGTATTCGGTGATCAGTGCATTAATCGCAAGAACCGCGACTTCTTTTGGAATAAAGTTTTCTTTGACATCGCGAAAATCTTGTATGTCGAAGACTATATCCATTATTCGAATTTTCGCTACTCTTTTTATGTCGCGAAACGTCGGCGTCGGTATCATGAGCAAAACTGAAGCTTTTTCGTCTTGCGTGCAATTCGATGAGAAAAAAATATATAGTGGGGGGAAAATAATTTTCTCGCAACAGTCATAGGGCTAACTGGAAAAGTCGCCAATAACGTGAGGAGTGAATTTTTAAAACGTTATCAAACTCGGCATAGATATAACTAATAGTCAATAGAAAGAGCTTTTTCGAATCTCACTTCTAATCGTAAGCTTCCGTGTTTCACGAGATTCCAATGTTCTGCACAATTAGATCTGCGGATAGAACTGGAGTAAGATCGAAAGCGAAAAGAGTGTAGCCATTGGCGTAATCGTCTCTATTTATAGAATTATCTTCATTCAGAAAGTAAATGCCGATTCCCGAAAATGTGTGATAAGCTTCAACATAGAGCAGCTCGTCTTTCGAAAAATTTGGCTGTAACGGCCTATTGGAGATTGCATACCATCGGCGTAAAGCGAAAAGAAATTTATTCCGTAATTTTTGAAATTAAACGGATTCAATTTTCTATCGCCATTAAACGCCTTGTTATCGATAAAGGTAACTATTATTCGTTTCGGTAGCTGTCCGAGTATTGCATTGTCTATCGATTCCCCCACTATGCCGGTGTGTATCGTGAATGTTTTAACTTCGATCCTCGTAAGGGGATACTTGGCGGTAGTTTTAGCATTCTAGCGTGTACGAGTAGCACACCCGGACTTATTTTTGCTTTTCTTACGAATTAACTGACATCGAGAATACGTATTTTTGATATCATTTTACTCTCCGTAAGGCAAAACGAATCTTTTGAATGTACAAGTTTCATTCTAACTTCCATTTCGTTAATTAAAAATTTATCTTGATTGAAAACGTCGCAGTGAAGGTGACCTATAAGATCTAGCGCACGATTTCCTCAAATGTATTGCGCCCATCTCTCGAGCGCCGAGATTTGACGAGTCTAACGTGTCGTCTATGTAACCGGGATGTATTGCGCCACAAACTACAGGGTTCGCTATATCAGTAACCGTCTACAAGTCGTTTTCCCATCTCCTTATTAAATCCGTGAGTAAGAAAAGTTTTCTCTTCTGTTTCATTCGAATTAGGTTTATATATCGTAGCTTGGGATAAAATGGGTAATTATTTGTGGAAATTGCGAAACCTAGCATTCGTAGATGATTATTGGAAAAATTTATATGATGTAGCATTTTGCACTTCTCATTACAGTTAATATTTATCAAGACTTTATCGTCAGATACTTTTTGCTGTTTGAAATAAAAATGCGATTCGGCAACTTTACACGCAGTATTAATTGTGTCAATAAGCTCATGGATATCGCTGTAAATTCCATTTGGAAGTGTAACTTCTTTTGCCGTAAACGCACCATTCGTCCCTTCATCGGGTTTAACATCGACGAATCCGATCACATTTTCGTTATGACATACATGTAAAAAGCTACAGGGAAATTGAATCTCGCTTATCGCAATCTCCCATTGTCCGTGTAATACTATAGAATAAGATAATCGCCTCGTGGCCTCGAGGTGTCTATTCGGGGCTTTCGCCGTCCTTGGGGCGTAGAGTGGTCACCCCCGTCATGCTATTCTAACTCTCGGTCCGCTTTGCGCCTGGAAGAGGGTGCGATAGGAAATGTCTTGCGACAAAAAAAAGAGCGTAATAATGAATGATATCACCTGCGTGCGGGGTCAGGTGTCATGCGCCCTCGGCGGGTCCGTCAGCAGCGGTCGTCTCTTGGCTCCCATTCCTGGTCGTTCTTCCTCCTCTTCTCTCCGGTGAGGTGGCGTCATTCTGTCAAGATCGCGGGAGTCGCCGGCCTCTGTGACCCTCGGTACGGGAATACACAGAAAAGGGAAAACGAAAACGGCGACGCGGAACGCGTAAGGTACGCAAACAAAAAAAAGCGCAGGTGCGTCCGCCCCCCCAAAATGTGAGAGGACTCAGGACGCTAGACTGCACTGTTCGGTCAGACCATGCGGCCCTTGTGCTGGACGGAAAACGTCACGTCACAATATATAATGTTTTATATCCACAAAATAGAAAAAATATAGTAGCGGAAAATTGTCTGTTTTTGATAAAAGAAGGTTATGGGTGCTTTCTAACAAGCGATTTACTCAGCGAGTGAAGCTACAATACAGTGATTATCTCATCCCTGTATTGGCAAACAACAAGATTGTAATGATGCACCGTGTCATACCGTATCACACTGTGTCTCTTGTTGGAAAGCACTCTATAAAGCCATAATTGGTTAAGAGGTTATTGTGATATCATTTTCTTGTTGGAAGGCATCCTATAAAGCCAAAACGGGAAAGGTTAGTATCTTTTTGTCATTCGTGAAAATATCACTTTTATTTATCATACAAGTGATATGGTTAAATGTTATAACAATAAATTGTGCTTTGCCTAATTATGATCCAATGACAGAAGCATTCATCGGGCTGACTATTTTTAATTTACTGCCAGAGGCGTTAATTGTGAACTGACTAACTATAACAAAATGCCACAGCTATAAATCGTGTTTTGGTTAGTTATAGAAAATGTCGGAGGCGTTCTTCGTGGGCTGACTATTTTTAATTTACTGCCAGAGACATTTCGATTATCAAATCTGATGAAATACGATTGCGGAACCAATTTGTAGAATTTTGCGTCTGCAATTTTGCGAAGAAATATGAATAGATGCATTGTCATGATGGAATCAAAAGCTGATTGCTTGACATGACCGAAACAAAGAAACTAAACAGTAATCCTGTAAAGGATCAAACTTTTCTAAAATTATAGCAGTTTGATATTTGTGGGATCATTTCTATTAGATCGAAAATTTTTCGAACTTATATCTTCGTATAAATCAATATATCAATAATAACTGTATATTAGAGTCTACAATAAAAATAGCATGTTTCATTAAAAAAACATAGATGAGACCTTGACCCTATAGACGCCATCCAAAGTCTAACTGAATATCAGTAAATAGCTTCTTTGAAACCTTACAATTTTTGTCTGAAGCGTTTCTTACAAAAACGTTATGTAAGGGCCTTATAGCACAAGGATGGCCGTAATTAAATCGTAGAACGTGAATCATAGGTCAACGCATTATATTTTGGTGTACTATGTATGCTGATACAAATACAATTCATACTCACGATTAGTTATAATCATCTTTATGTTCAGCTCATAAAGGGATCTTTTTGGACACGCTATATATATGTTATACTTATATATGTGCTATACATATATAAAATATACATTACATAATCAATAGTTATATGCATAATTTTCATATGACGCTGTACATTTATGAAATGTATATAAGCACATTATATTCAAAGTGTTTTAGTAAATGTATACACTTATAGATCAATGTATACGTTGACTAACAAGTTATTAGGTGTTGGAATTAATTCGTAGCGTTTTTTAATGAAAGAATGTTATTTATTTCACATGAGCATTAAAAAATACATTAATGAAAGTACTTCCCATCACTTGTAAAACGCTACGAATTAATTCCAACACCTAATACAATATATATATTTTACTAAATGAACATTTTGACTGTGACATAGATATTATATATCTTCGAATGCAAACATGTATTTGAAATACATGTATACACGTGTAATGTAATAGCACTTTTTCCTTTGTTCGCAATGCCATTTTAACTTAGAATGTAATATGTCAGTACATAAATACATTGCACATACATATGTAGCTATTCCATCTCTTTTTATTATGTTTAATGGGCCTTTAATAATCCTTTAATAGGCCAATAATAAGCCATAAATCAGTAAATTATTATTGTATTACTGAAGAGGACTTCAAAGTTAGCTGAAATGTACAAAATAAAGAAGATATCATTTATCAGAGGATTCGTAATTTGATTATTTTTTGTAAGATGTTACGTCTAATCATCTGCGTTTGACTTTCATTAGCTTTGATTTATGTTAGATGTATGTATTCTGATATTAAAAATATAAAAGCATAGATTACTAGTATCCGTATATTTGACCATAAAAAACATATCTCTTTTTATTAAACGTAGAAAAAAAGAGGACATCAGTACACCTTTTGGTATACTTAACAAAAAGAGATGAAGTAGCTACACACGTATGTGAATATGAATTAGAAATATATTTTATGTTTTGTATGTATATTATAATACACGTAAAATATAATTCTAATATTCACTATTGTGTCTATCTCATATTATGAAAAGCGAAGTATGAGTAATTTCTGAGTAAGTATGAGTACTCTTCTTATTATGGGCCTTCTATAATAAGCCATTAATTATAAATCAGAAGTCAGAAGCTAAAAATTGACCAATCACAATCGTCAATTTTTAACATCTGACTTTCAACTTACTTTGAAGTCCTCTTCAATAATACAGATATATTACGAAAAGCTCACAGATAAAAAGATTGTTCAGCAACTCGCAGATTACCAGAGATGAAGTGATGTAAAATTTCAGTAGATAGAGAGCGTGCCAAGAAGCTTTGATACATAATTTATCACAAAATTACATTTACATAAATCTATCTATTAAAATTTTACATTTCATCTTTGACAATTTGTAACACAATTTTTTTGAATATGTGAATTTTTCGTTATATATCTATATTGCCTCATTAGCCTTGATTTATGTTAGTTATACGTATATTTTATAGATTTAAAGTTCCCTATATAATAATTGTTTTTTTCAATATTAGACTATTGCATGTGTGTTGTATTATAATGTGTGAACATCTACACAAATTAGAGCTAGAAGTAATTTATACTGAGATACTCATGCAGATACACACATTATTATATATGTATACATACAATTTTAATATTGCATATTTAAACATAGGGAATGCATAAATAGCTTAGCATTAATAACTTCTATCTGTAACGTATGTTTATTCACACATTATAGTATACATTAATATATACTACAATATTGTATAATATTGCCTATATGTGTATTATATTTAAGTACACACACCACTAATATCTGTATATTTTAATATGAGTAACTTCTACATCTTTTCATTAAACGTAGCAAAAATAGAGTAGCTACGTACATTATATATGTAATATATTTATATATAGTTAATACATATTACATGTTACATTCATGGATACGAATTACAATTACATTTTATGTGTATTATAATGTATGTACACAATGACACAAAATATTATTCTATTATTGCATATAGACATTGTTCGAGAGCGAGGCAAAGCGAGAGCGATAGAAAGAGAATTTGAGCGAGAAGGCGTTTTTAGCTAAAGTTCGACTTATGCGAATCTTCGATCACAAATCGAACGCGGCGGTTTTCTTGCAGCGGTGCGTCTCATAGGCGATTGCACTTATTGCGAAGCGTTAACTTTGACTGAAAAAAAGCGAAGAAGCAGGATCACAGCTCGATTTAGCCTTTTATCCCTTTTGTAGAACAAAGGCTTTCCTTTTCAATTGCCTATGAAATTCTCGAAAAATTATAAAAGTTGAGGTGACTCCATGATTCGGACAGCGATTGGCAATTTTCGATTGCGATGGCCTAGCGGTACGCTATTGCCATGCGCGCCCGCCAAATCAGGAATTCTGATTCGGGTGTCAGTATGTTACGTGTTTCACGTCACGCAAGCGCGCGTGCGCTGTGAGCGATCCGAATTTGATTGCCGTTTTAGCGTTTTGGAATTCGTGTACGTACGACTTGCGGCTTTGATTATATTTTTTGATTTTATCAACGAGATGATTGTCAAGTTTGTTTTTTGGAAACTTCTAGAAACGTTTGAAATTGTTCTAGAAGCTTCCAATTCACATGTCGCACGTACACCGAATCTGCGAAAACTGATTTTCGGATGCATCTCGAAGACGTGTTAGTGAATTAATAATATATGCAATATTAAAATTATATTTTGGGTACATTATTGTGTATATGTATAATACATTATAATACATATAAAATATAATTTATATTCACTAATGTTTTTTTATATATGTTACAACAGTATGTTAGAATTATAAATGTTATGTTTGTTGTGCGATACACACATTATACAATGTATGTACATAAAATTCTAATATTGCGTATAAATAGATAATATCTGCATGATTATTTCAACATGAGTAACTTTTATCTGTTTATATAATGTGTGCATGTGTGTGTGTGTGTGTGTGTGTGTGTGTGTGTTCACATAGTATTAGGTGTTGGAATTAATTCGTAGCGTTTTTAATGAAAGAATGTTATTTATTTCACATGAGCATTAAAAAATACATTAATGAAAGTACTTCCCATCACTTGTAAAACGCTACGAATTAATTCCAACACCTAATATAATTTTCTACATTGAATATATAAGTCGGCATGTTAGTAATGTAAATACTGTAAGTATCTATCTTTTTTATTGGACAGAGCAAAAAAAGAGTTACATTATGTATGTGCAATGTCGTATTCATTTATTGATAATATATTATTGTTACCTAAAATGGTATTGGACGTAAGGAAAAAGTGCTATTACGGTTTCGTATCGATATAACTATTAGTTAAAAATCTGTATTTTATGTATATTACAGATTTTTAGTTCTGGTGGTATATATTGGAATGCAGTCAACATTGCATGTATACATAATATATGTATTTCTAAGGCCCGATTCCAAATATAAGATTAACTTCAATTTCGGTTTATTTTTTCCTCAATTCTAAAATTGGACAATTTTCCAAAGTAAAATAAATCTTACACTTTGTGGAACCGAGCCTAATATATATTTTCGTCTCTGCTAAGATGGTAATGTAGGAAACAGAAAAAAAAAATCGATAATTAATCGAATTTCCTGCATGATTATATTAATTCAGAGGGCGTAAGCATCTTATACATTGGAAATGAAAAACTGTAATAGTAGGAATACTAGGCGAGTTCTAACCCATGGGGCTAGAGGGAAGCGCGGGACGTGGAGAGTACTTATAGACGCGGGGATACTCATAACGCGGAGAAGGAGGGGGAAAGGTCCCGGTTCTTACGTAAACATAGGACCATTCTTATTTTTTGTCGTCACCCGCCGCTCTCTCTCCAAAAATGCATTGGTAATGAAGGCTTGCATATTAGAGAAAGATAGAGCGCGCGACAGAGTGTGTAACGTGCTATGAGTGAAGAAAGGATGGAAGAATCAATAGAGTACAAGTTTCTTTTTTTACAACACAGTTTTTTCATATAGTTTTTCCTGGCGCGTCGAGGCAAAGTATGGGAAGTAAAAGAAAATACATACGTAATAATGCGAACAAAAATTTTTTATTCACATCTTATTATACTGGTTTTCGTACTTATTAAAAACTAGAGCTAACAGTTCGCAATCGACAACGTTCGAATGCGATCGGTGTCTCGAACATCGCTAGCAGCACTTTCTGGAAAAAGAGAACGAAAAATTTTTTTAACCACTATTCGCTTTTTTCAGCAGAGAATAAAATGCACTAGTACTAGTCACTCTAAATAAGATACCTTATGGCTTATATTTCGATGACATTGATGACGTTGATGATGAGCAACACGATTTTGATGCGTTTTTACCAGGATATTCCCAATATCTCGTTTTTTCCCTCGATGGTGATGGACTTGGCGGACCTGGTGACAAGGGACGGTACCTCTTGCGCTCGATCGATTTTCGACGTATATATTCTTTTACTCGATCCATGTCTCATCGCTCGTAATTAATATTTACGATTGAATAAAAAAAAGCGCTATATACTGTTTATATATACTATCAGATCGGTGACATGTCGCCACGCGTTAATAGCGCCGATATTTTTCGGTTGCTAAACAAAAAAAAACATAACTCTTCTGCAGTAAATGTGGATGACAGGATGTGCAAGTATTCACACAAAGGCGAGTACTCCAAGTCGAACGCATCCTTTTTATCATCAATTTCTCTTTTATTACTTGAACATGCGTTCTCTCGTCTAGAAAATATTTACTTAAATTTTACGATCGACAATCTAAAAAATTAAAAGCTACGCTTTGTGATTCCTCATTTATTTTACCAACTTCCTGTTGTTGACGAGAAAACGCCCTTCAACTTGCTTTTACACGTTTGGAAATATGAGTCTTTATCTATACAGGATCCACATTTAGATTTTGTACTTACTGAAGCGATCGTGTATAAATAGGATTTTCTCTACATGGTAATCTTTGTCGTAAATTTTATTGGATCTAACGATTCTGAGTATATCTATGTTTTTGTTTATGTTTCAAATATCGTTGGAAAGATTTTCTAATGGCACGTTCTTGAATATTATCACGCTCGCCGATAGGTGACCGTTAAAGCTCGAGTTTTATATTCGTGCTTTGTATTAACGACTGTTTTATCAAAATTTTCACGAAACGGAGAAATCTTGGAGTCTACTGGACGTAATAAAATATATAATAGGTCATAAGTGCTCGACACCACAGTTGGTGTCCTGGAAGACGAACGAATCGGTCGTTTCAGTTATTGACTATAAGCATAAGTATGGCTAACCATCGTACGAACATAGCCAACGTAGTTGAGTATATTCGAAACGTGGATTCGGAACAGTTCACAAATCAGAGACGAAGTGTTCGAAGTGCTCCAAGAAGTGGATTTTGAAGAAATAATGGACCAAGAAATCGATTCCGACGAAGAAATATTATCAGACGATGCTAACTATGCTAGCGACTTGAGCGAGTACGATACAGATTACGTAGAAAGATTTGTGCCATCTTTAGAAATCCATGCACTGAACGATCGTACTAAACACTGCATACATAATCCAGTGTTATTGTACGACGGGTGATGCTTTAAGTGTGTGCGGGAGTGCACCGCGCGTAAAGATTAAAGTGAGAGGACGGCACACGGCTGATATAACGCACGACAGTGAAGAGAACTCCGTTTCTTTGTAGTTTGACTAAAGATTTTACTTCAAATTTTACAACCACAAATTCAATATACATAAATAATTATCGCGGAATATTCGATACAATCACCTTTTCCGAATTATAATAGTAATAGAAGTAATAGAAAATCGCGGCGATTTTCTCGACGGTTCTCGAAGGAATCTTCCTTACAGCGGTTTTACTAGGCGGTTATTCACGACAGTTTTCGACACGATATAACAGCAAGACTCTGAACACTAAGAGATCAGTGACGATCGGTGCATATATTGCTTTCGTGGCCTGGGCTCTCTTCTTGATAAAATCCAATAGAATTTTGCCACAATTATAATTTTTACGTGGCATTTGTTGTATAAAATTAATTGGCGCCTCGAATTCTTTTCTAATGATGTTCGACATAACAGTCATGCGCGACAGAAAATCCGCGCGTGGGATTGATGGCTGCGCGTGATGTGTTCGTCGGAGCGCTGCGCTCGCGTGCGTGAATTGAATTGTTCTCGAACCTTCGAGGGTCCGTTGCCGTTGTTTGTGTGTGTAACGAATTAATTTGAAATGAAAAAAAACCGACAAATTGATAGCTTTAGCGAGAATTAAGATTGTGCAAGAAATGAATTTATAAACTCATTTCATGCCCGCGTCTAACAACAATTACTGTTAATCGAGCGAAAAAATTATTACCTTTTTACGAATTAACGATCTCAAACAAAGTGTATATGTAGCATGCATAATCCGTTTGGCTGATACTGATATCGTGAAAATGTATCTCGTAAGGAAGCACGATATCGGTTATATTGACGCGCTAAGCAGTCGGTCTTGCACGAATTGCAGAATGCCAACATATATTATATTTCCGTGCAACAAGTGCCCACACTGTACACATTGAAAAAAACTATTGCGAATAGTATTGTGAGCGAAACACTACACTGGAAAATATGTGGGAAGACTATAATGTAAATGATGTTTTATATGTTCTCGGTAATCTGCGAAAAAGAGACACAAGTGCGCGAATATCGCCGGTGCAATTCCTACGCGATCGAGAAATAGGTATACGTGGTGAGAAACATGGTTATTAGAGAGCCTGTTTCTGACTGTCTTTACTCGGTCTTTATTCGCGCGACAGAAAGTGTATTCACGGTTATGAGACAAATGTTACGAGGAATATGAAAAGAGACATTGTTGGAATAGAAATGTCAATGTAATAAAGGACGATTATTATTGGGGAAGAAAATCGCAGATAAGAGCCAAGGTTGGTGCATGTGCATTAAGATTCCCGCGAGTAATGAAAAGTTCGTCGAACTGCTGATTATTGACAATATATAGATGGAATTTCGCGATTTTGCGCTAAAACTATTTTTCGATGGATGCGATAATCAATGCTTTGAGTGAGAATAGTTTCGCAAACAAACATAATGAAAAGGTGTTAGAACGTTATTATGACATTTTAGATATATCGCGGTGTTGTAACATGTGAACCAGTCACGTGCAAGTGCTCCGTGGAAGAGTGTGACATGATCTAAAGACTGTAAAAAAGACATGGAAAATCATGAGCGACTGGAACGCGAATTGCTGGAGCATTGCGATCAGATCTCTGGTGGAGTATTTTGCATGGCTGTAATGATGCGACGAGTGGCTCGAAGAACTTTGTCGTGCCAAGTCTCGTCATTGGACACAAATCCGTGGTGGCGAGGTTCACGTGACTCGCGGGTGCAAAATTGCAATTGGAGCGAGGTTCGTGCACGTTGGTGGCGAGTACGCGAGTGGCGAGTACGCGAGTCGCAACGAAAAATCTCGTCTGGCGAGAGATCGACGCTGCGTTTGAAAGTCGTATATCGATAGGTGCTGTGATAAACTCTAATCACATTGAGCCGCGACGGTTTTTGGAAGACGCGAGAGAAATAGTGTTCGAGCGTGGACGAGACGCTGTAGAAAGACACGGTAACGTAAAAGTGAACACCGCGTTCAACAGTGAGTTCGCGACGAAGAATAAACGTGCTAATAAGAGCATAATTACAAAGAACAGCGAGATATACCGACACACTGATTTGCGCGAGTGGTACGAGCAGCGTGTCATCGAGCCTATCCTAGCATCGCTCGAGTTCCAGGAACGCGACAGCGAGTGGGCATTGTCACGTATAATGAATTTGACTATCAATGTGAACAAATTAAATCCCATGCGCGCGGGATGTCATATCAAAGTGGGAAATAGCGACGAAACGAGCGGTGATCAGTGTGCGTACGACGGATAATGCATGATTCGCGTGACCGGTGGTCGCCGCGCTGTACCCCGCTGAAAAGTATACAGATCGGGAATCGTCGTATCCACATTATACGACAGTATTAAATCTCGCAAAATATTGAGTTTCTAATGACTTCAAAAGACATTTCTAAATTTGAACGGTTGAACGCGGTGTCGATCAACGTGTATGGCATCAAGAATAAACAGGTCCTTCTTCTGCGACTCACCAATGAAAAGAAGGAGAAACATGTACGTGCAAGATCCACGCAACGACGGTGTTGGACATTTTGCGTGGATAAAAAATCTATCCCGTCTCGTGAGCTCATAGATTAATGGGAAAAAGAACAAGAAATTTTTCTGCGATCGGTAAGTATACATGAAAAATTATTATAATTTTCTATCTTACTAATAAAATAGATAATAGTTATAATTTTTTTTGTTTTTTTTTTCAGATGCTTGCACTACTTCAGTACGAACGAAAAATTGTAGTCGCATGTAATGGACTGCGAGAAGATCAACGACTCCGCTGCCGAGCGTGGACGACAAATGGCTTGAATTTGAGAACCACTGCAATAAACAGCCCACCTCATTCATCGTCGCTGACTTAGAGTGCGTTCTACGGAAGATGGAACTTGACAGGGAAAATGCGTCGTCGTACACGTATCAACGGCACGAGGTATTTAGTATAGGATACTACGTATGATGTTCGTACAACGACGCTTTATCGTCATATCGGTTCTATCGCGATGAAGACTGTATAGCGTGGTTCGCGCGACAACTCAACGATTTGGCGCATCGAAAAATATCGTACCCATGGAAACGTTGTCGAAAGAACAATTGGAGGCGATGCGTTGTCATATTTGCGAGAAACGCCGGACGATACACGGGTCTGCGATCATTGTCACCGGTAGATTCCGTGGTCCAGCGCATGCAAATTGCAATCTTAATTATAAAAATTCGTTTTATATTCCGATAATTTTTCACAATTTATCGGGCTACGACGCGCACTTTATAATTAAAGAAATTGCCTACCGCGTACGAAGGATATGTAGATGTGTTACCGATAACCAATGAAAAATATATTTGGTTCACTAAACATGTTCAAGATACCGAGAGAGCAGACTCGCGAAAATGCATAAAATTACGATTCATCAATTCTTTCAAATTTCTAAATGCAAGCCTTGATAAATTGGCGTCGTTTCTAAGCAGAGACAAATTAAAAATCGTATGTTCCAAATTTTCAACACTATCGGATGAAGAATTTGAATTACTGACTTGTAAAGGTGTCTTTCCGTACGAGTACGTTGACTGCGTCGAAAAATTGCAGGACACGCGCTTACCACCGCGCGAATCATTTTACAGTTCATTAACGGGCGATACATATCCGAGAGCGATTACGCTCACACCGCAAACATTTGGAAGCGATTCTCCATTCAAACGCTCGGCGAGTACAGTGATTTGTACTTGAAAACCGATGTCTTGTTATTGGCCGACAATTTCGAAAATTTCCGCGAAAGTTGTATCACGAGTTACGGTCTCGATCCCGCGCATTACTATACATTACCTGGTTTCACGTGGGACGCTAAAACATACGCATATAAGATTTTACTCACCGACATCGATATGATCATGTTCATCGAGTGCGGTATACGCGGCGGTCTCAGTCAATGTTCAAGCAGATACGCGCAGGCTAATAGCAAGTACATGCGTTCGTACGATTCATCGAAACCGTCGTCGTACTTGATGTACTACGATATTAACAATTTATGTGTCAACCATTGCCCTCCCATATGCCGAATTTCGATCAAAGGCGCTGCGAACTTTGACGTGAGCGCGATTGCTCTGGATTCACCCATCGATTACATTCTCGAAGTCGATCTCGAGTATTCACAACATCTACACGATCAACACACTGACCTGCCGTTTTGCCCGACACGCGATAAGCCGCCCGGCAAGCGCGACGCTAAACTTTTAGCGACGCTGTACGATAAACAGCGTTGCGTCATCCATTACTGCAACCTGTAGCAATGTACTCGTCGGTCTTCGCGTAACAAAGATTCATCGACTACAATTCGCGCAATCTCCATAGCTTCGAGATTATATTGAATTCAATATAAGTTTCAGAACTCGCGCTAAAAATGATTTCGAGAAAAATTTATATAAATTAATGAACAACGCGGTATTCGGTAAAACTATGGAGAATGTGTGCAACCACGTTGACGTAAAATTATTAACAAAAATGGGACGGATAGTACGGCGCGGAGGCAATGATCGCGAAATCGAATTTCCACAGACGTAGCGTCTTTGCGGAAAATTTTACTGCCGTCGAACTGCGCAAACTCGAGGTGAAGTTCAACAAGCCGATTTAGGTGGGTATGTGTATACTCGACATATCGAAAGTCTGCTTGTACGAATTTCATCACGAGTATATGTTACCATTGTTTCGCGACAAATGTAAAATTATGTACACGGACAGTCTTGTTTACAGCGTCGAGTGCGAGGACGTTTACAAGACTATGAAACGCGATATCGCTAGATTCGACACGAGCGATTATCCGGTGGACAACGCGTACGGTATGCCTCTCGCGAACGAAAAAGTATCCAGTCTGATGAAGGACGAGGGAAAATAACGGTGTGATAATGACCGAATTCGTTGATCTCAGAGCGAAGATGTACGCGGTAAGAGTGGACGGCAAGACAGAAACTAAAAAAGCGGAAGGCGTAAAGAGTAACGTCGTAGCGCGAACGATAACGTTCGACGATTACATGCGATGTTTGAACGAAGAGATCGAAATAACTCGTCGTCAATCGTGTATACGATCTAAACTGCACGATGTGTACACGATCCGAATCGAAAATCGCTCTGAGTCCATACGACGAAAAACAATGTGTATGTGTGTGTGTGTGCGTGTGTGTGTGTGTGTGTGTATCAACATTATATTACTATTATGTTTTTTACATTTTTTAAAATATTTTCATACAGTATATATGTATTACTATTATGTTTTATGTAGTACCATTTATTATGTATTACTATTATTTTCATTTCATGTATCGTACATTTATATACGTATTTTATAACTGCAAAATGAAGATGAATGGGAAGTAATAAAAAAAATATACGTTTATATACTCATATTGATATATTTTTTATATGTAGAAATAAAATATATGAATCAAAATTTTATCAAATAACATTGTTTTTGTGTATCCATGAATTGTGCGATCCATCGAATCCCAGCCACTTGTTTCCCTTCCTGCGCAATACTTTCTCCACGAGATACGCGTCCGGATAAGTAGCGCGATACAACTCGTATTCATAGTACGCTCCAGCGATGAATTTTCCGCGATAATCCTCGAGTAAATAAGTTACAGGATTGGTACGCTGCACTTTAAAGATCGTAAACATCTCGGTGGTCCAATTTGGCGTGTAACCCTTCTCAAAAATCGTCTTGTACTTGCTCACGCGTACCGAATCATCTACTTTGAATTTTGCAGGACTCGCGATCTTTATCACGCTATAGACCGTGTCCAAGAGTTTTTCGGCGATCGCGGGAGTTACTTCGGCGGGGCGCATGCCGATGGGGGGATGCTTGCGCGCGTTGTTATCTGACAGGAGACGCGGCAGCTCGTCGACCCACTTGTAATTGCCGTTAAGCATGAACATCTTCTACATGTCGTTTTTGAGCGTGCGATTAAACCGCTTGATCTGATGCTTTCAACGTCGGATACGTGGAATAGTGATTAACATCGTACTTTTTCAAGATTTTCTGCACATCAGCGTTGTAAAACTATTTCCCCATATCCGTTTGCAAATTTTTCGGACATATTTTACTCTTTCGAATGATCTCAGCGATAGCGTTAGCCGTCTCGCTTCCACCCTTGGTTTTGAATGATATACGCGGCCCACGTGTATTTGCTCAATATATCGATGACGGTGAGTATGTAGTGGTAGCCTCTGTTGAAGCCCGAGTACGGGCGCATCTCAACGACATCAGTCTGCCACAGATCGTCGTATCCCCGAACTATGACGCACCTTCGCGGAAAATTTCTTCTCGCAGGAGCGTGCAATTCCTCGACGAGTCGACGTCTCTCGGAGCTAATTTTCTCTCTTTTTCTCAGATTTCTTTTTCATGATTCGACGCGTAATACACTGGGCATAAGAAAATAATGTATTTTTTCTCGCTGTTACTCGACTGAATTGTTTCATGGATACGCGATTTAATTTATAATAAGAGCTATAATAACAGCTTCGCGAAGTTCCTCTATGATCGACAGCATCTCGTTGTCGTGAGCGTTATTGCCTGCTCGGTGTGAAGCGTTGAGCAATCGTAGACGATCCACCAGCTCGTTAGGATCATCCCAGTGCACGTAATCGCGTTATCGTTCAATGTCATTGCATGAGGTAATCCTTTTCCAGATTTCTTCTTCTGTTTCTTGTGTGCGATCGACATCAACGGCGCGATTACGTGTTTGTACTTATATCCCCTATTGTTCAATAATCGACCCTGCGAATGGTTGTGTTTGCGCGTTCGTCACTAACAGCATGCTCTTGTACTTGTGCATATCGTCTTCCATGTAGAGGGAATCGTCGAGAATTCTCTTGAAAATCAATTCGTAAAGACCAGGTGTATCGGCGTATCGTACGCCGTCGATAATTATGTTGTCCACGTCGAAACGTTTATTGCCAAACATCAGTCCATCCTTGTGTAGGTAAACACCGTGATCTATAGCGCTTTCTTTATCTTGCACTCCTCAGGATAGCCTCAACGTACTTTTGACCCAGCGGGCCCAAGCCAGCTGGTAACGCCTCTCGATCTTCCGACGTTTGCAGCTGATTTTGAACCTTCGTCGCTAGCGAGTCTTCCGTCGTTTCTCCAACGACTCTATCGTCGGTTTTGGCACGCGGTGTGGAGGTTATCGGCTGTGCACGATCGTGCGATCGATCATTGGATTTATGCAGAGTCATGGAACATTCGAACGTCTCGTTCGCTTCTCTTCCTCCTCCTCCTCTTGTTCCTTCTTTTTCCTTCTTCTCACGTTTAGAGGCAAACGTTGCGTGACTTTCTCTTTGTCGCGTGCACGCCGGGGCTGTCGATGAAAAGTCGCAGCGGCTCGATAAGAGGTTTAAAATGTCTGTTCAACGCGATGCCCTCCTCGATTCTACCGGTCTTCAGAGCGCGATGTTTCTTGCGGATCGAATCGCTCGTCTTCTCGATCTCCCTTGCGATTTTTTCACTCGTGCACAACTGTCATGTTCGTCTCTGGCTAAGTATCGACAACGACTGGTCACGTTACGGTATCGCGAACTCGTTAAATTCTTTTCTGTATTGTCCGTTTGTGAACCCACTGTCTTTATCTATCATTAGAAATCCATATTTTTGCTGCCAATAGTCGCGGCACGTGCAAAATTTGTCATATGACATGTCGGTATTCATGATCATTGTAAACGTGTTTCAAGTTGGTACCGTTCTGTTTGAACAGCAGGTTCGCGTTGTCGCGTATCAGATGTTTAGGTATCCTCGCGTACGTCTGACAGAGATAGAAGCAGTCGACGTTCGCGTGGCGACCCATCGAAAAGTCTCTCACCGCATTCTGCTTGTCGCATGCCACGTCATCAAAGATAAAAATAGAATTTGGATACGCCTCGCTCGGTGGAATGACGTCGCTGTTGGTGGAAAACATAAAGTAGCCGATTTCGTCGATAGACGTAAATAAATTTTCGAGATATCGATACTTTGACTGTTGCAACGATTTCGAGTAAATGTACATGTTTTCGAAACGTATGTCGTTCGGGCTCTCGAATAAGCTTATAAAAATGTTGGTTTTACCACAATTCGACGGGTCGCAAATGATCGCGCGTATAGTACTCGGCAGCATTTAGCCGTGCTTGCGCTTCTTCATGCTATCTCCCATCATTCGCGATTTCGCGTCGCAGTTTATGACGCGTATCGACAGCGGTTGCAGAACGAATTTCATGCTCACACTACGCGCTCTCGAACGACTATTTAAAGGCGCGCGAATTTATGAATCGTGCAGTAGCAAAATATATCTCGCGCTATGTCATCCTTTCGACATTCAGGACTTGAACGCCGAGCAGCTGCAGTATATACCGAAGGTCATACTCTTACGTGTGTACGGTGACTATATCGACTACGTGTGGGACAAGCTTCCTGAACACGTGAAGGCGGATTCGGAGGTTCGAATGTATCGTCGCTGCGATGAGCACTACAATCAGCCATGGCAAGGGACGCACATCGATGGTCCCGCACCTAAGATAAAGGACTGTGGCAAATTTCAGCGTCGGGTGGCAGTCTGTTGAATCGAGTGATAAATGCACTTCCTTTCGAGTTACATATTCCGGGCTACCAGTTTTGCGGCCCGGGCACTCGGCTTAGCCAGGGGTGACGCGGGCATAAATCCGCTGGACGCGGCATGCCGAGAACACGACATCGCGTATTCTCGGAGCAACGATCTCATCGATAGACACGCGGCAGACAAAGTACTCACCGAGAAGGCGCGGAAACGCGTTACCGTGAGAGATTCGGCTCTGAGCGAGAGAGTTGCCGCTGCTGCCGTTTGGGTAGCGATGAAAGCCAAGACCAAGATCGGCATGGGCATGAAATCGAAGAAGACAACAACGAGGAAAAAAACAACGAAAAAGCGGATACTTCCAATCCTTGATTGGCGAAAGCGGTAAACGATAGCAAAGCCGCGCGACGTCAGCTCGAGGAGCTGCAACGTCGACCGCGCGATGGAACAGGGCCGCGGCCTGTATTTCGCTCCGCACAAATATGGACGCGGATTGTATCTCAGCCGCATTACGATGATCGAAACAACGTATGTTTGACTTTAACGGATGTATCGATGTAACATTCAAACAATTAGCTCGACTCGTCGATACGATAGATACCAAGTATACGCGATTCTCCAACATCGCATCTGAGAACATTATACGTGATAGCGACATCTTCAATGGACATCAGCTCATCGATTGCGAACTATTAGCTTTAGTTTTTAATAAGTACGAAAACCAGTGTAATAAGATGTGAATAAAAAATTTTTGTTCGCATTATTACGTATGTATTTTCTTTTATTTCCCATTCTTTGTCTCGACGCGCCAGGAAAAACTATATTGAAAAAATTGTGTCGTAAAAAAAAGAAACTCGTACTCTATTGATTCTTCCATCCTTTCTTCACTCATAGCACGTTACACACTCCGTCGTGCGCTCTGACTTTCTCTAACATGCAAGCCTTTATTATCGATGCATTTTTGAAGAAAAAGCGGTGGATGACGACAAAAAATAAGGACCGGGTCACGTTACGAGTATCCCCGCGCCTACGAGTACTCCGCGCGCCCCGCGCTCCCCTCTAGCCCCACGGGTTAGAACCCGTCTTTTTTTTTTGGTAACGGGGGGGAAATGCTTAACGCATACCCCGGGCCTCGGGGGAGAGCCTGGGATTATGTGGGGCTTGCACCCACTAAAACCCCTCCGGGTGTCCTGAACGGACCATATCTGAGGGGCTCCCAGGAACGCGTGCAGCATACTTCTGGGAGCCTCTCTGGCCAGTCGGCTTTTTGCCGACAGTCTTTCCCGCCCGGGGAATTTAGGACGTCGAGAAGACGACCCCGGGCGGTGCAAGGCACTGACGGCCCAACATTCGGGCGCTGGGGGG
>NW_011627344.1:85476-97025 GCF_000204515.1 Acromyrmex echinatior | reverse complement strand
AAATTTGAGGAAGAGCGTAACGAAATTAGAGCTAGAGCAAAAGAACAAATTCTGAAAGTGCAATCGGAGAATTGTAAAACATATAATCTCAGACATAAGAAGGCTACAGAATATCAGGTAGGAGACTTAGTAGCGATCAAGCGAACACAATTAGGTCCAGGCCGAAAATTACGAGCGAAATATTTAGGACTATCTTTAGGAATATTTAGAAATATCTAATTGAGAAGGTTAAGCCTAACAACACATACGATGTGATTAAAAGCGGATCTCACGAAGGACCTGTAAGTACTTCTACTTGCACTGAATATGTTAAACCTTGGAATACAATCAATTAAAAGTAACCAATATTATTTTTGTAAGACGTAATGTTAAGTTAAAGTAATCAATTTTGTTTGTAAGACGTTAATTATAAGTCGGCAATATTATTTTTGTAAAATGTAATGTTAAGTTAACAGCTGGCGTCGTGTGGGACGCACGATTGTGCAGAATGGCCGAATAGGAAGAGTATATGTTTTGTTTATAAATTCTTATTTAGTTCGCGCGTTTCCGACTATGACGACATGCGCTAGAGTATCAGCGCGCTTGCGCAAGAGCGAAAAGGTACAAGAAGGAGAGCGAGTTAGTTGTAAGATGGCGAGACACGTGTGTGGCACGACGAAGCATTGAAGTGCGAATTGCGATTCTCTCCTGAATTATCGTCCATCAATATTGGCTCACCGAACATTTCCATCATTGGATTCATCTTATTTCCTACAAAAATAATAAAGTAATATTTTAAAAGTACATTATATTCAGTAAAATGTATTTACTTATTAATATGATATTCAATCACTATTATTAAGAAAATAACAATTATGTAGGAAGGAAAATATTTTCATGATAATTTTCATGCTGGAATGGTCGCAGCATGTTTTTTATACTGTGACGCTCCTGAGATGCACGTTCACGCGCAATCCAGCGCTTCAGCCGTCAAGCGTTGAGCGGTTGTAAGGGAAAACAGACAGCACTTCAGAAATTGGCTCGAAATGTGCAATTAATTCCGAGCACACTGAAGTACACATATAATTTCTATAATTTTATAAAAATATATTTGGAGTAATATGTTCGTTAATAACGTTATTTATTTAAAAAAAAATTATGAAAAAACGGAAAAAGCAGGATTGAACGTAGGATCCTCATATCATAACTGATAACATTCTGATCTCGCACCTAACGCCCCAGACCACATTGAGTTTTTGCGGATCACTTCTATGAACACGGTACATAAAATACACGGAAAATCGTAAACTATATCTCGTCAACTATCACGTTTTGAAATCATTTTTGTTATTATACGTTAATGAGAAAAGTATATGATTAATTCTTTCGCTTACAATATCGTGTGAGACTCATAGTAAAGAAATCGGGCCAAACATGAGTATCATAGGTGAGAGCGTGGTTCATCGGGCTAAATGTAAACAACATGTTCCAGACTGTTAATTATGGCACGCGCCATCGTAACTTAAATCGTAGGGCAAAAGCTTAATATAATTTAATTTAATTAAAATTATGTATTACCTAGAATGTCTCTTTCCCCTTATGATACACGCTAAGCGGCCGAGATCGCCGAGAAAGTATTTTCGGTCGCTAGAAACAAGCGACCACAGAGAGAAGGACAGAGACAGATTCGCTGTTTTGCTAGACGAGCCCAGCTCGGCGTGTTCGTGCGGAGACTCACCGATTACAATTGGAGCTTCTATCCGTTTTTGTTTTTCTCTGTTTCGCTCTATCGAAACAACAGAAATTGAAAGAATTTTAAATTACAAACACGGTTGCCAGTTCTCCGTTTTTTTTGACATACTTCAGTTTCTTGGACTAATATTCGATACCTCAGCAGATGTGAAAATCTCCAATTTTTGTCGCTGGAGTATTTAATGATATGTATCATTCCTATAAAAGATTTGATATCAAAAATTGGCGCCAAGTTAAATCTCATTTATACAATGCTAAATTAAATAAATAATGAATATTAATGTAATGATATGTATCATTTGTATAAAATATTTGATATCAACTGTGGCCAAGTTACATTCTACTATCAAAATAAAAAGTAAAATCCAAGTGATACTATCTTTATTATTATTTACTTAATCCAAATAGTACTATTTTAAATTTTTATGCAATGAAACTTATAATTTAAGTGTTTTCACAAAAAATTAAAGAGTTAACCGTATAAAACGAAAAATTTTAATTTAAATAGAAAAATTTTTCATGTAAAAACACTTGGTGCTGCTCTCGATATAATAACATATTAGTAAAATATGAAAGTAATCTTTAGAAAAATAAGAATGTAATACTTAGTATTTTTACATGAAAAATTTTTCTATTTAATTAATTTTTTTCGTTTTATACGGTGTTTAATTTTTTGTCATAACAAAAAAATTGAGCAAGGTAACGCAATTTGTGATAATGTTTTGTATAATATTTTGAAGGAGAATTAAATAACAACTACTTTAGTTGGAAGAGAAAATGTCTTTGAATGAATTGTAATATAATAATTTCATTTAAGAGGAATTTAAACCATTTGGATTGAAATAGGAAGATCCTTCAATAAGATATACGTATATTTAGGTTTCACGCTTAAAAATTAAAAATAGTACCATTTGGATTAAGTAAATAATAATAAAGATAGTATCACTTGGGTTTTTTTACTTTTTATTTTGATAGTAGAATTTAACTTAGCACATCAGTTGTTGATATCAATTCTTTTATACAAATAATATGTATCATTAGATTAATATTCATTATTTATTTAATTTGGCATAGTATAAAAAAATGGGATTTAACGCTAGTTCTTGATATCAAATCTTTTAAAGGATGATATGTCATTAAAGTTAATATTATTTATTTAATTTGGTATCCGAATTACATAGAATGTAATTTGCGCTAATTGTTGATATCAAATCTTTTTTACGAATAATATATAAAATTTTGAGGAATTTCACTTGGCGCCACTTTTGTTGATATCAAATCTTTTATACGAACGATACATATCATTAGAGATAAGTAAATAACAAGAAATAGTATCATTTATATTTTACTTTTTAATTTTGATAGAATTTAATTTGATTAGGTAAGATTGTAGCATCTAATTAATTTTAATTTTTCATTTGATACATTAATTTTTTCGAAGAGTAATAATTTTTGATAGAGAATTAAAGTTGCCATTACTTTGATTGGAATAGAAAGACTTTCAATAAGAATATCTTCAAAGAAAAATTAAAATTACTATTAATTGGGTTGGATACTTAGTATTATATACAAAGAGCCGGTTTCAACTCGATTAAGCCGAATCGGTGATTAACTTTCAACCATAAATGATCAATTTTATTAAACAGCAAACACAATTAATCAGTTTCACGACCAATTAATTGGTTAGTGAAATCAAAATGATTTTTCACGAAAAGCACGCACGCCTAGCGCTTTTTTTAAAATAGCAGTTTATATAAATAACAAGAAACAGTACCATTTATGTTTTATTTTTTAATTTGAACTTTTATTTAAAACTTAACTTGATTAGTTCAGATTGTAACATCTGAGTTTTAATTTTTCATTTAATACATTAATTTTTTTCAAAAAGTAATAATTTTGACAGAGAGAGAGAGAGAGAGAGAGAGAGAGAGAGAGAGAGAGAGAGAGAGAGAGAGAGAGAGAGAATTAAAGTTGCCATAAAAACTAATCCCGTTAAGTTGGTTTAATGGAGAAAACTATCTCCTACAAGCGCATGATTAATCAACATGCTGAGACGTGTTCGGATTTCCATGTGGGTGTTCTCCGAGTGTTATGTCATCCTTGTTTAACAAGGTAAATAATAAGAATGGAGTGATATCTGGGTAGCATTCGAGTGAAATCTAACATAACCCTGAAGGTAATTAATTAAGTCTCCAGATAAATATGAAGATCAATATGTCAGAACACGAATGTCGTTTATATAGTATACAGAAAGGCGAAAATGTAAATTAAAATCAAAATGGGTACACAAAATAAGACATATATAAGACTACAACTCAAATATATTAAATACCAAAAATTTTATAACAAAAAAATGTAATTGAAAAATAAATATTTGATATGGCGTCATCCGACTGCTTTTTATAATTTGAGATTAATATAGCATAAATAGAAAAATATTTAAATAAAAAACAATAAATTAAAAAGTTTAAAATAAATTTAATAAATATTAAATAGAAATGGAAGGAGCTACGAGCCGAACAGATTGTTTGTGTTAATTGTATATATTTATAAAATAGACAACATTTTTAGGTGTAACACTCATCATCCAGAATCAGAAAATCATTTTTGATCGATTTCATAAATCTATTTATTCAAGGAGATTTTTAAATTTTCATTCTCAACATCCTATCTGTCACAAAAAAGGAATCATTATAAGCATGGTAAATAGAGTTTTATTTCCATCCTTGTTTCCGCCAAAAAAATATCGAAGAAACTATTAGTATTTCGTTGAACAATCGCTATCCACTTTCTTTTATTTTTACGATACAAGTTAGACTCAAATATTATCATCATAAATTCAACAATAAAGATGAAAATCAATAGTCCACTAATGACAATGTCAATAATGGATTTTTTTACAAAATGCCATATTTAAATACCATCTCAGAAAATTTTATTCCAATCGCTAACAATATTAATAAAAAAACAGTCTTTATTATTCCAAATACAATAAGAAGATTCATCAAAAGAGGTAAAGACTTAAAGACTTATTTCACATCAGGAAGTAGTTTATAAAATTTCATGCTTGGATTGCAATGCATATGTTGAGCAAACTAAACGACCAGAGTCAATGAACATCTCTCAGACATTAATAAAAGAACAGGATCTCTGTCAGTAGTATCAAATCATCGCCATCGTATTAATCATAAGCATAAATTATGATAAGCATGACGTATATTTAATTGGAATGAAGTTAAAATATTAGATAGAGAACCTTCTTACAACAAATGTTTAATTTCTGAGATGACATATATAAAAAGACAGTCACAGGGTTTAAACAAACAAAGTGACACAGAGGCATTGTCGGATACATGTCTTCTATTCTCCAATTGCTATTTCCTTCTTAATGATCCTATCTCTGTTCCTAAAGTTTCTTTTCCACAATACATATTCTTCGCTTTAATTTTCGCATAACTTTAACGTTTATTTCGCAACACACACAAAATCCGAGAGTTGCTCTGAGTTCTCGGTTTCAAGATTGTGAATTTATTACACGCACACTTATTTTTGTATAGCAATCAGATATTTAAATTGAATTTTCATTAATTTACAATTATTTAATTTCATTTATTAATATATGGAATTAAAAGATTCGATTATTATTAGGATTTTAAGCACTGGTTACCTACTGTTTTATAAAATTACCATTGACAATTTGTCAAGACATCAGGACTCAATGACTACCGTCGACCAACCATTTCCTTATGTACTACTTCGAGCAATAATTTAATATTATGCGTAAGAATTGCGTTTAGAGATGATTACAGATATTAATGTGATTTAGGAATAATTTTAAATTTCAGGAAAAATTTTAAAATCATAACGATTATACTAACATTGATAATGAATCAATAGGAGTCAAAACATTTGATATTTATTATTTGTCTATTTCAGAAATATATACAATTAGCGCAAACAACCTCCTCAGCTCGTAGGCCCTTCCATTTCTATTTAGCATTTATTAAGAATATTTAATCTATCGATTTCTGAGAAATCTGTCTGTTTTATTTAAAGAGCTGATTTATTGAAGATAATAGTAGTAATGATATATTATTAATTTTAATTTTTCTAGATTTATTATTTCTTTTTAATTTTAGTTTTATAATTAATATTTATTAATGTGTTAATTATATGAATTCTTTATGATTAATATTATTTGAATCTTTTTAAGTTTTAACTGAAAAAATTTTTTGCCTTTGAAATGTTTTTATTTAATATCTAAGTTTTAATTTTTATTTTCTTTGCTTTATTTCATACTTTTAAAAGCATCGTGTGTATGTGTGAATTTTTATATTTGTATGCAGAAACATTTTTATGTAGCAAAGAGTTTATGTTTCATTTTTAGTCTTCAATTAAAAAAATTTTTAATTTTTTAAGTTATTATTTGTCTTTATTAGCTTTTATTTCTGAATTTTTTAAATTATATTTCTTTATTGTATTTTAAAATATTTCAAATTATATTTTTTTATTTTTAATGTTATTTTTTTACAATTTTTAATATTTAATATTAATAACATTTTAACGAATAAGTGGTGACTAAAACCTGTTGGAAGTCATTCAGAGTCGAGATTTTGACAACATACGTCAAGGTCAAGATCATCGGAGCTAATGACTCTAAAGTGAATAATTACCCAAGTGCACATTATTCAGATAAATCATAATTACGCTCTCAAGGACAGAACTCTAATATAAAAAAGTTAAAAGTTTTTGACCTGTGTTATTCATTATGTTTAAAAGCTATTACTAATATTATATATGTATATATAAAATTCATGTATTTTTATAGTTAAATATATTATGAATAATAATATCTTGTAATATTAGTAACAAAATTTAAAAAAAAAAAATGAATGACGCAAGTAAAAAACTTTAACGATTTCCGACTATTTTGTTCGGAATGTTGTGTCCCTGAGACCTAGTGTCGCACGCAATAATAAATTAGCAATGAAATAAGAAGTAGGAACGGTAAGAGGCATGAACATATTTCAATTTCAAGTCAAACTCGGTTCTGGACAGCTCTGAGTAATAAAAATTTATTTATGATTTTAATAAATACACACACAAAGAAAGAATAATAGAAAGGAATAATAAATCTAAAGTTAAGTCTGATTCATAATTTTAAAGATTAAATAGTTTTAATTCGAATATTTTAAAGATTATTGTTTTAAAATTTCGGAAAAAACGTTTTTTTCCAATTTTTTCACTGATTTTCTCAATAAAGATAGAAAATTTGTGTGTGTTTGTAAGATCTGCGACGCCATATTTATTTTTTCCGAAAAGAAAATAATTTTAGTTTTCTTTCTGCAATTTGAAAACAGCAGCTTTTTTTAAAGCTATGTTAAATATTTAATTATACAGACAGATATTATTTTCACGCATAAGCAAAAAAAACCATATTTGGTCAAGGCGGTTCTTTATACCAATCATATTTCTTTTGTGAATTTATATTTTTGTTTATGAATTTATATTTTTGTTTATGAATTTATAATTGCTAGTTTAAGATATTATTCTTCTTGTCGTTTATTAATTATCTTTTATCTCGTTGCTTCCGATGTAAACACGTATCTTTTGATTCTTTATATATTGTAACAACATTTGAAAAAAATCAAAAGGCATATGTATTGTGTTCATTAAGTGTATCAGGATTTCTAGTTCACGAAGACGGAAGGACCTTTCCTATAATAATCATGGATAATCAACGAGCATATGTTATTTAACGATTGAATCGGTCGATCGACGAACCGCGATTCCGCACTGTGTGTGTTTGTGAATTCCGTTCTTATTACTTCGTTTCCAATACGATTCTTTCTTTCTTTTTACGATAAATAAATTGTAGCAAATATTAAAATTGATGTAATTGTATTCAATTCAGATTTAACTTCGCATATTTATTTAAACATATGAAAGAAGTTACTGCATTCGTCCTGAATTATTAAAATACAATAAACGAACAAATTGCTCTTTCTTTAACTTTATCCTTCACGTACAGTATTAGAAATTCAATTAAAATTTCAATTGTTTTGCTGTTATAGTAGCTGTATAAACTTTGTCATGGTTTCCTTTTATCCAATGTAACGGTACGCAGCAGAAATATTTTTGCTCGACACGGCTAGTGAAGATTCATAAGATAAATCAGGTTGCGACATACATTCAAAATTCTGAAAATAAATCCGTTTGCTCACGAAATGAAACTATTCATATAGCATCGAAAGATTGCAATAATACAATATTACAGAAATCTTTCTTTGCAAGATTGCAATATTGCAGAAACGTTGCAAAGTGTTGCTGCAACGTTTGTAACACTGCAGCAACGGTAAAATATCGGTCTTAAAAATATTGCATTACAATATTGTAATTTTATATATATATTGGGTCATTTAAAAAGTATCCGCGGTTTTTTCATTCAAAAATTGAACAAAAAACCGCGGATACTTTTTAAATGACCTAATATAATGGGAATATATAATACAATCCCATACAGCAAAAGAAAAATTGTAGAAACATTGCAGAATAATTTCATTAAAACATTACAATATTGCATGGTGGTTGCGAAATGTTGCTGAATCATTATTGCTAAATTCCAACAATGTTAAGATGTCTGCTTTTTGTTATATTGCAACAAACCGTTCCAGCAATATTGCAATGTAATGTATTTGGATAAATTTTTTACGGAAATTCTAAAATAAAAATTATTTTCTGTACATGTATCAGTTTAATTTTTCTACAAATTTCATTTCTAGTAATATGTGCTTCCAAAAGCAATTTTTTATGATAAAACCATAAAATATTCCAATAAATATTCCAGTATTAATTCTGAAGGATACATTTATTTGCAAGGATAATTAAAGCAAACCCAGCAAACGAGAATGGATTCAAATGAATTGAAATGGATTCAGATTTTCAGAAATATTGATTCACGAATATTAAAATGAATGCTTTTCAATTCTGAATGCATTTTTATTCATTTATAGGAATTACATTAATTAATTTATGGAGCATATCTCTAGGTCTTTTAATCTAAAAATAATATTAGCTTTTTCTGTGCACACAAACATAATTGCGAATACTATTCAATTCAAAATTTTGAATAAGAAATACAGTTTTTCAATCCAATTGCATCCAATTGAATCTAATTGAATCCAATTGAATCCAAAAAAAATCGCTATTTAAAATACGCATTCGGATAGAAAAAAATTTCAATCCATTTTAATCCATTCTCGTTTACTTATGTATGTATTCCGAACAAACTACAAATATTATCCACATTAACATACAGTTACACATTAATAATACAGTTACTTGATAAATTAATTATGGATTAAGTTAATCGCAGTGATTCTTTTTAATTTAAAACCACTCCGAATCAATTAAAATCGATTAGAAAATGACGGTATGAAATTTGTCAATAAAGTTTAGGCACTGGTTTATTCTTGCGTTTACATTAGGCATAAATACATCATCGATCACATAATTAATATTTCGATAAATCGTTTTCAGCAGCTTAATTGCTTATCGTCTTATCCGATGATGGATTTGATATCCAAACTCGATATTATACAACCTTTTAATTTCATATTAAAATAAATAAAATAAATATAAAACTTAGCTAATGAAATGGCCGTTAAATAATAAATCAATAAATTTTTTATTTAAATATAAAATGAATTATACCAATTATTATATCATAAAAATTACTGTTAAACTAAAAAATTGTACTACATAAATATTGTAAAAACTTATATTTTTATATTATTATTATTGTAACAATTAAAGAATTATAGTTTTGGATTAATGTTTATGGAATATTACAAGCATATTATTGACATTTTGCAGACATATTAATATACATTTCTGTAATATCTCTGCAATGTTACATTGCAACCTGCAATTTTGTAACATTCAATCTTCTATGCTGTATGAGTTATCATGCATTACCATACATTGTAATATATACATATATGGGTTTGGAAAATTTTTTAAGATTTCTTCTCTGTTGCAGTTTATGACTCTGATTTAATCTTTACAAATTTTCCTTTTCAAAATTTTCCGAACATATAAGTTTTTCTATTTAATGTGATGTATTTGAATTGTTGAAGGCAAAAATGATGTAAGTTAATTAATTTTACAAAGAGGTGACCTCACAAACAGATAGATACAGTTTAGCAACTTTATTGTTTTGCGATGCCAGCGTAAATGATAAAAAATTAACTTATACTTCTTTTGCTGTTAACATCTTATTACTTATGTGTGGGATTAAGAATAGATATGAATTTTTATTACATTATATATTTATTACATTATATAAATCAATTACATATAAAGTACGAATTTTTATGATAACAGAATAAGAAGTGTAAATTATTATATGATATAAAATAAATTGCATGTTTTGTCATAAATGTAATTAATATTAAATACATATAAAGGTAACATAATTGTGTTTTTAATAGATTTGAACGTTTTTATGTAATATTTTATTTTTTATGAATAAAAAATTTAAAAATGTAAAAACTACATAACAAAAATAATATAAAACAAAATAATTTTTACAAAAATACTTAACGTTCATTTTAAAAAATAAAATTGTTTCAAAATATTATTTTTATGACCGACTGCTGCTATCTGAAGGTTGGTGAAAAACGCAGGGAGTATGCGTTTCATCGAGGCGGATCAATTGTAAGCGCATATCTCCATAATTACAATATATATTCTTATCAATTTTTAGCTATAGATTTCTTATTGACCAAGCTTGGTTACAGTATATAATTATCAATAATTATATTGTTAATAAATAAAAATATTTTCGTTCATATGAGTTTTGTATTGGTTAGAAATAAGTTCTCGTTGTATGTACGTTCTTTGATTGGATATCGGCTGAATCTAGGAACTAAATCAATTAACCAATGAGATGTATTGTCAGTAGGGAACTTCAGTAATTCTCAGTTATGGTTAGCACATAAGCAGAGAGATACCTGAGAGAGGACTTGATGGCTACGCACTACCGTCCTCTGAAGAAATGGATGTTAACTATACAACGATCTTTTTGAGGTGCTCCTGGATGGAAATAGATAGTTAAAATCGCTAAAATAACTAAAATCTATTAAATTAATAATGATTTCAACGATTTCAATGATTTATTTCCATCAGGAGCACTGCAAAAAATGTGGATACTGTTGTTAATATGTACTTTATACTGTAATTAATATGCACTTTTTCAGAAGGCGGGAGTGCGCGGTAATATTTTGCAATTATAGATTTTGAGCTGTTATGTCCTCTCAGGTTTTTCTCTGATCATAAGTTGATTTCAAAATAAAAAAAAAAAAAAAAAATTAAAATTAAAATAAAGGAATTTTTAAAAATTTAAAGAAAAACTTAAAAAAAGTTTAAAAATCTGTTTTCTTTTCTAAAATATACTCCCGACTGCTGCCAGAAGTTAATTACAATATACTATTAATTACAATATATTATTAATTACAATATACTATTATATTTAAAACATAAAATGTTTTGCATGAGACATAGAAATTCACATACATACTCATACACACGTGTTGCTTTTAAAAGTATGAAATAAAACAAGCAAAAATAAAAATTAAATATTAAATAAAAAAAAATTTTAAAGAGTTTTTTAAATTGAAAGCTTAAAAAAATTACTTTTCTATTTATACAATTATATATTATTTTAAAATTATAACAAAGCAGTCGGGAGACGTCATATAAAATTTTCTGTATTCAATATATTTGACTATTGTAGTTTTACACTTGGCTATATTAAA
>NW_011627344.1:48953-68563 GCF_000204515.1 Acromyrmex echinatior | reverse complement strand
AGTTAGCGAGATATTAATTTTTAAATATTGCCGAATAAACGGATAAAATCGATGTATAAGACAATTTTAAGATATCTTTTCGTGAAATATTTTGAAGATTTTTCTTAAAAAATTCTCAAAAAACATGTTAAAGTTGTTTTAGACATTTTGCTCATTGAGTAACTAAAAAAAATATTGCGAAAATTGCAAAATGGTAGAGGACTTTTCGTCTCAGCTTTTTATCAGGAATAGCATTACATGATTAGTGGACGTTATTTCAGATACACTCTGTATACATATATATATATATATATATTAATATATATATATATATATATGTATACAGAGTGTATCTGAAATAACGTCCACTAATCATGTAATGCTATTCCTGATAAAAAGCTGAGACGAAAAGTCCTCTACCATTTTGCAATTTTCGCAATATTTTTTTTAGTTACTCAATGAGCAAAATGTCTAAAACAACTTTAACATGTTTTTTGAGAATTTTTTAAGAAAAATCTTCAAAATATTTCACGAAAAGATATCTTAAAATTGTCTTATACATCGATTTTATCCGTTTATTCGGCAATATTTAAAAATTAATATCTCGTTAACTATTGCGGAAATTACAAAAGGGTAGAGGATTTAATTTTTTATTAGGAATAGTATTGTATGGTTAATGGGCGTTATTTCAGTTATTGTATATTAATTTTTTCCTCCTCTCAAAATAAAGAGTAAAAATAAATTACTGAATGATTATAAGAAATGAAACAATATTTGATAATCACGATCAAGAAGTAAAAATTATATACGTAAATTCTATTAATATAATAACTACTTACGTTTCTCTTATCAGTTCATTATCATCGCCGATGTCCAATTCAGTTCTTAACCCGTCGGGTTGTTCGACAGCTCTACCCATCACCTGAAGATTCAGCGCATCGTCACTAAAAGTCGCTTTTTCCTCCAACAAACGTGTTTGCATGTTTATATATACTACCCATTAAACGAAATTGATGTTGGCCATCTTTATTATAAAAATCTGGCACAGATCGATTAATAAACTGACTGATAATTCAATCGATAAACAGAGTCAATTGACAGATCAATTAACAGATTGACCGATAGTTCAATCAACAAACAAACTGACAGACTGATTGACCGCGGGGGCTGTGCGAGATTTTATATAGTAAAGATGTTCGTGGAACATGATATCATTCCGAAAAAAGAACAATGCCTTGATCAAAAGTTTATTCCTCAGCCGAAAAATATATCATGTGTTACGGCTCAATGTCGTTATTGAGATTTTTTCTCCGTTTTTGAGTCAATGTATTTAAACAATTTATTCGGGGACCGGAGATTAAGTTGTGTAGTTAAGGATGCGATTCACTGGGAAGTATTGGATAATTTAAAGGAAGGGTAACCTTGAATCCGGTGCCAAAAAGATCGCGAAGTTTATAGGCGAATCTACGTGGATCGTGCTTTGGAATGGTTTTGTAACTAGGAAACGTGTTGACCTCTAATTTATTTAGAGTATAGGCAGGTTCGCGGGGTGAGTCTACCGGTTTGTCTTGGTCTAGAAATTGCGCAAGTTTTTGGAAATAGGGGAAAAGATCTTGATTCGAAATAAGGACCGATTTAACTTGGAATCTCTTTTCCCTTTGTCTTCGTCCGCCTTTGATAGGCATGGAAGTAATGTAAAAAAAAGAATTATAATGTTCTGGAGAACTGTCGTAAACGGGGGCCACGCTATTGGCAGCGACAGTCACAACGACTCCTCAGATATTCATATATATATATATATATGTATATTTGTATGAAGAATTAGAGATTAGAGATTTAGACGTTCCGTCGATAGATTCGATTTGATATTATCGTTTATTAAAAAAAAGATAAATGCGAAAACGAGGTTCTGATGAAGCGCGAGGATAGTTCTCACCTTGACTGTAACTGACTGACTGGCTGATTGACCGAAGCAGTGTGAGTCTGAGAATGAGTGAGTCTAAGTTTGAGTGTAAGTCTAAGTCTAAGTCTGAGTACAAGAGTGAGTCTAAGTCTAAGAGTCTGAGTCTGAGAGTGAGTTTATATACTGAAAATGAGTATGGGAGTGTCCTTTCAGAACCAATCGACACTTCCCAAAATTTGGTAAAACCTATACTCGCGCTTTCTTTGAGATAAGGCAGCAAGGCTCCGCGTAAGCCCTTCTCCCCACTCTACAAGTTTATTCTTAATAAGTAATAGTTGAATTTTAACAATTTGTTATAAAAATTCGGTTTTCCTTAATATCCTTTATGCGAGGCGAATTCACTACATTCATATATTTAAGATTTAACTTTATTAGAAAAAGAAAAAGGGAAAAAAAGAAAAAGATATTCGTTCTCGCATTCAGGAAGGTTTCTATAATATTTTACTGCTAATTACTTAATCGCTAATATAATATACGTTATTATTAATGTTAATGTATAGGTATATGCTTGTAATACGCTTTTATATTTTTATTTTATAGGAGGGCTTCTTTGAGAAAGATCGTGTGATATTCTTAGACATTCTTTCTAGAATATTCTATAGATAATTTTTATGACGCATAAACGTACATAACGTGATCTATCTGTTAGAGTTTGAATGTTCAAATAAAGAAACTGAATATAAAAGAGAAACGGAATTTTCAGTTTCGAAATAAGGATAAAATAGGGAAATCTAGCGATAAGATAAAGTAAAGTATAAATTGTATACCTATGACGGATATATTATTCTATTATATAAAGAATAAAGGAATTTTATTGGTATGTAACACATGCATTCGAACGATTCCACGAATAAATTTCAACATTTATCAATTACAATTAGATCATCATAATCAATATATCAGCAGCAAAAAGTACAATGCCTCGAATAAAAGCGTATGCTTCAAAAGGTACGAGAAGATGTCGCGCTCGAAAGATTCCATCTCAGCGCGCGGTGGGGACTGCGACGGCAAGGACTGGCGGTGGCTGGCCATTGACCCGCGCCATGTCATCACCGCGACGCAGACACAAGTTTCCGCACACTCCTGCTACGCAATTTCTCGCTACGTAATTTTCCGCACCCGGGATATTCTCATCTCCCCCCTCCTCCCCCCGCATCGCAACGTCCACTGTGACATTATTTCCCGTGACGTCACCCCCTCACCTAGTGACTCAAACCCATCCCTCCCCGCAGACCCCCCACGCCGCGGGTATCTCCTTACCTCTCCCTCCCCCCCTCCTTCCCTCACTCCCCCCAGAGCTCCTCAGAAGCGGCTTATATACCCTATTAATCTGGATATTACTAATACTGTGCGATATGGGCAACATGTTAAGAATTGCGCGTCACAAAATGTGTTGAAAATTTATAATTGATAAAATGTAAAAAATGAATGTAGTTATAATTCGATGACTCATCATTTATGTACCTAGTGTACCACGCAAAACGTAATTCCTGTATTGTATTGCACAATAAATAAATTGAAATTAAAATTGAAATTGAAATTAAAATACGTTCATACATATACGTTCATACATACGTTCATGCATATGTACATATATATATATATATATATATATATATATATATATATATATATATATATATATATATATATATATATATATATATGTACATATGCATGAACGTATGTATGAACGTATATGTATGAACGTATTTTAATTTCAATTTCAATTTTAATTTCAATTTATTTATTGTGCAATACAATACAGGAATTACGTTTTGCGTGGTACACTAGGTACATAAATGATGAGTCATCAGCAAACTGCTGCTACTACGCTTCCCAAAACACAGTAACGTACAAAATATTACAAAATAGTAAATGAACATAATAGTTGAATAATTTTGACTACTAAAGCATGAGATAAAAAACATAATTGATATTATTCAGTTAAATTGTGTAAATGGCACGAGTTCAGTAGGCATAGTTATTACAGAGAATACCATTATAGAAAATAATGTTACAATCGTTTTAATTAATAATAATGACTGGAAATTCGCAAAGTTTTGATAGAAATTGAGTTATTGATTGTTCATAGATTTGAATTTGGCGGCGGGGCGAAAAGAAAGCAAGAAGACAGAAGAACGTATGTATGAACGTATGTACAAATGTATGAATAATGGTATGTACGTACGTATGAACGTATATATGAATGTATGAATGATCCGAAACATCAACGCTTCTGTTAAACGCGTCGCGACATGTTCGATCTGATAGTATATATAGGCAATGTATATAGGCAGTGTATAAGGCTTTTCTATCCAATCGTGAGCTTCAGTTACAAGCGTTAAGACATAGATCGAGTAAAAGAATTTATACACCGAAAATCGATCGAGCGAAAGGGGTACCGTTCAAGTCCACCGCCATCAAAGGAAAAAGCGAGATATTGGGAATGCCCTGGGGAGAAAGCATCAAAGCAATCGTCATCAATCCCATCGAAATATGAGCCATAAAGTATAAACATTGATAAACATGAACAAAGAAAATACGTAAAAAAGAAAGTAAAACGCGATAAAATGTATCGTGACACGTTCGCAATTCTTAGAAAGAGAGAGGGGGTTATCACTCTATGATTCTAGAAGTCATATATGCCATATTATCATATATGCCACAATTTACGCAGATACAATCAGTCTTGCAATATCCGCTTGTACGAACGGTTAAAAAAATGTACATCGCCAAAGACAGCAGTGCATCGTATGAAAAAACTGCAGTAACATGTAAGTTTCAACGTTTTATATATAAAAAGAATTTTTTTAACATTACGTACGTACGCAACATAGAGCGCGGTGTGTTTACGCATGACTTTTGAGCAGACGTTACGATCTGACGGCTACGGACTACAAATATTTGGAAATTGGAATTACATTTGTCCGTCGAATTACGTAGAGATCGCCCTTGGAAATCATCGCGGACATGAATTGTCGCTGTTTTTCGAAATGTGGAAGGGTCTCTACGAGCAAGGATGAAATATTTACAAGATGCGAAACGAAGACAATTCATTTAAAGAACTTATACAAAAAAATTTACATTTTTATCATTTAAAAAATTTTAATTTTTAACAATAAGAATAATAACAAATAGAATGAATAAACGACAAAAATGTGTTATTATAAATAAGCATGTAACCTTATTCACACAACTTTCATACAATTGTATACATGTATACAGTTTATTCTAAGTGTAAGTATTAAACACATTTCCAAATTAACTTTTCTTTGCAGGGACTGTACATGTAATACATTTTTAAGATATTAGTGAAGAGACACAATAATTTTTCACTGTCAATACTAAACATTCGTAGTTTATATACGTTACATATACCATAGATTTTTCGTACTGGTGAATATCGGAACGCAGCCTTATGACATGTTTCTCCATACAAATGTCCATGACCTTGACTGGCACTAATATTAAAAAGTTTGCACATGTTTTTATAAAAATTTTATACGAGTATCTGAACTTCCGTAAGCGGTAGTGTACGTACACGAATAATAATCGGCGCATCCACACAAAGAAATTCCTTCCATTCAAAGAAATGTTTCTTTTCTATTGAAGAAAAAATTGACTAATTTGCTGTCAAAGAAAAATCTCAACTCGCGAGCCTACAGAAAGATTTCTCCGATTTAAAGAAATGTTGCTTTGCGATACGATTAAAAAAAAATTGTCGTGTACGTACACTACCGTTCATGGAAGTTCAATCACTCGCATAAATTTTATCGAATAATCATTTTAAAAATTTAGACTTTATAAAATAGCAATTGTACGAGGGCAAGTCAATAAGTTCTTAGAAAATCCATCAGAGGACACTCGCAGTGTCATGTCACACTACTTTTTGAGTAGCATCTTTCAACTGATTATTGTCAAATTTTGAGCGGAATTCATCATCGTTTTATTTCTGTAGATGATTAAAGCGAACAACTTTGTATTTTTTGCAAAATGGAAAAAACGAGTTTCGTACAGTGATCAAACATCTACATATGAAAGGTTTAAAGCCGAAGAAATCAAAGCCGAGTTCATAGCACATCTGCACCAGCGTTGCGACTATATATTATACAATTGGGTGAATGAATTTAAACATGGTTGTCACATCCAAACGTGATGCACCTTGTTCAGGACGTCCAATTGAGGCTGCTACGCCAGAAATGATCGATAAGTCTACGATATTGTTTTGATTGATCGATGAGTGAAAGTGCGCGAGCTTGTTGAGACCATAGGCATATCACATGGCACAGTGATTTCAATTTTGCACGAACAATTGGATATGAAAAAGCTATTGGCAAGATGAGATGGTGCCTCACTGTGGATCATAAGCGCGACCGTGTGACGATTTCAAAACAGATGTTTGGAGATGTTTCAACGTAATCCAGATGAATTTCTGCGTCGATTCATTACTATTAACAAAACATGGATCCATTATTTCACACCCGAAACGAAGGAACAGTCAAAATAATGAACTTCACCGAGTGAACCAGTTCCGAAGAAGACCGTGATGTCGATCGAAAAGGTGATGGCAGTTTTTTGGGATGCATGCGGTATAATTCATATTGATTACCTTCCGTTGAAGCAAACGATCAAAGGCGATTACTATGCAGTCTTATTGGACCGTTTCAACAATACTGTTTTAAAGAAAAAACATCTCCATTTGACGAAGATGAAAGTGCTTTTCCATCAAGACAATGCACGGGTTCACACGTGCGCAGCACCGATGGCCAAATTTAACGAATTCCGCTACGAATTGCTTCCCCATCCAGGATATTCACCAGATTTAGCCCCCTGTGATTATTTTCTGTTTTCAAACCTGAAGAAATGGTTCAAAGGAAAGAGATTCACCACCAGGGAGCAGCTCATCGCCGAAACAGAGGCTTATTTTGAAGGGACAAATCATATTACTCGGACGGCTTGAAAAAGTTGGAGAATCGTTAGATCAAATGTATTTAGCTGAAAGGAGACTATGTTAGAGAAATAAAATGAGAAATAAAAATGAATCGATAAAAAAAATGTGTTTTACTATGTTTTTCTAAAAATTTATTGATTTGCCCTCGTATTATTTTCGAAATATAATATATTTTGAATCGCTTGTATGTAATACATACTAACAATTGCAAAAGCTTTACAAATTAGTTTTAATTTTGTATGTCAAAAAGTATTGTCTTTACTTCATACAACATTGATATTATAATTAATGAATTTCAAAAATTTGATCAGAGAACACAAATATGGACTCGCGCTATGGTATACTACATGGACTGAAAAGTCCCGGGATTTTTAATGAAAACAAGCGTTTTTTGTGCAAAGTTATATTTATTCCTCAACATAATTGCCCTTCGAGGACGATACACTTGGTATAGCGATTTTCCAACATTTCGATGCCCTTTCTGTAGTACGAAACGTCCAAGTCTTCGAAATACGCCTCGGTTTCCGATGACTTCTTCATTTGATGTGAATCTGTTTCCCGGGAGCCACCGCTTGAGGTTTGAGAACAGATAATAGTCATTGGGGGCCAAGTCTGGAGAATACGGTGGGTGAGCAACCAATTTGAATCGTAATTGGTCCAATTTGACCATCGCTTTCAAGGATGTGTGTAACGGTGCGTTATCGATATGATGGTACAGAACTTTTTTCTTCGCCATATGGGGCCGTTTTTTCTTTATTTCGTCGTTCAGTTTGTCCAATAACGCTGCATAATACTCTCCCGTAATTGTTCTTCTCTTCTGCAGGTAAAGATGAAGATTATGCCATGCGCATCCCAAAAAACGGAGGCCATAACCTTCCCGGCCGAGCGTTGGTCTTTTGGCCGCTTTGGTCGGCTTTCGTGGCTTTTCAGCCACTTTGCAGACTGCCTATTGGACTCAGGCATATGGTAATGGACCCACGTTTCATCCATCGTCACAAAACGTCGAAAAAAGTTCGCTCGATTACGCTGCAACAACGCCAAACCGACCGTTGAATCATCAACGCGCTGCTGTTTTTGATCGATGGTCAGCAAACGCGGCACACATCGTGCCGATAGCTTTTTCATCTCCAAAACATCGTGCAAAATGTATCCCGCCCGTTTTTTTGAGATGCCCACGGCCTCAGTTAACTCGCGCAACTTCACTTTACGATCACTCAAAACGATTCGATGCACTTGCTTTGTGATTTCCGCATTCGTAGCCTCTTTTGGCCATCCAGAGCGAGGTGCGTCTTCGGTGCTTGTACGACCCATTTTAAATTCAGTAAACCACCGATAAACTGTTGTTCTCGAAGGAGCAGATGTGGGATAACATTTCTGCAACCATTTCAATGATTGTTCAGAAGTTTTTCCCATCAAAAAACAATGTTTGATCAAGATGTGATATTCCTGTTTTTCAATTTTTTTTACGAAGGCGAAAGTAACGCCACTTAAACGACTGTAGCTTGTAAACGAATGAACGAAATGTCATGAAACTTCATACATAAACTAGTGACAGATGAATCTCTTGAAATGAATCATGTTCATTTTCTAGTGGCACCATCTATTGAAAAATTCCGGGACTTTTCAGCCCATGTAGTATGTTGCCAGCCTTTCCCCATAAGTGGGAGATAGACTAGCAAAAACTTTATAAAATATTTTTAATTTAATTTTGGCACATAAAATTAAAAATAATTTATAAAACTTTTACAAATTGCTAGTATGTGTACAAGTGATCTAAAATATATTTCAAAAATACAATTGCTGTTTTATGTCTTAATTTTTTACATGATTATTCGATGAAATTTATGCGGATGTCCGAAGTTCCATGAGTAGTGTAGAAAAATACAGAAAAATATCATTCTAGTACTAAAAGGGAACGCAATTTTTATTCTTCTTCTTTTGAGTAACAATAATATCATTACAAAGAATATTTTCTTGATAATATAATTTTAAAATATTCTTATTATATACTTGAAACAAGTTAATATTTACGTAACATTTTTTTGTATACACATGTGCATGCTTCAGAACTAACTAAACTGAGTTTTTTTCAAAAGTTCTTAATTATTTCCCAATTTTCGCAATCGAGATATTTCTAAAGCGCCGAATATCCGTCATCGATAGCTTGGCGCGCAGGGAGTGGGGCAAGTGCTCACCGCCTCTAAACTCGAACGGCGCGGCTCGAACCTGCTAGGCTATCCCCGCTCCTCGCACCGTGCGCTCGGTGGGCCGTACCTTCGGTAATAGTAGATCGGGCGGACGCGCGTATTCGACTATCTTTAAATGTTAATATTTCATTATTGCGAGCATTGCAAAATGGTAGAGAACTTTTCAACTCATTTTAGTCTGCTCTACCTGCTCGAGACGAGTGTACATATATGTATATATACAGGGTGGCATGAATATACGGCCCCACTCGTCCCGAGCAGGTAGAGCGGATTAAACTGAGTAGAAAAGTTCTCTATTATTTAGCAATACTCGCAATTAACTCAATAATTAACTAGATATTAACGTTTACGTTAATATCTCGTTAATTATTACGAGCATTGCAAAATAGTAGAAGACTTTTCTACTCAGTTTAGTCCGCTCTACCTGCTCGGGACGAGTAGGACTGTATATTCATGCCACTCTGTATATATTAGGTGTTGGAATTAATTCGTAGCGTTTTACAAGTGATGGGAAGTACTTTCATTAATGTATTTTTTAATGCTCATGTGAAATAAATAACATTCTTTCATTAAAAACGCTACGAATTAATTCCAACACCTAATATATATATATATATATTTATATATAGCCCCTTTTACACTATGTAATTTTGATTCTATAAATTTTTCTCTACACTTTATAGATTAGAAGATATTTCAGGTGGTAATAGTTATATTGATTGCCAAGTGAACTATTAATCAAAATAATTTTACATTAAGATTCTATTATTACAAATTGTAAATGTCTTATTGTCTATCTCTTTAATTTGACAGCAATTCGTAGTGAGCGTTTGATGTTTTCCGATACAATGGAAAAAGAGCAATATCGATTCGTGATTTGTTTCTTATTTTTGGATGGAAAAACGCGCGAAGAAATAAAAACGAAGTTGGATGCCATCTATGGGAACTCTTCTATGATATCCATCTATGATAACCATCAGATATTGGTTCAACGAATTCAAACGTGGTCGTTCGTCTGTTTTTGATGAGGAACGCCCAGGCTGCCCGGCAGACGTTACTGAGAAAATCGTTGAAAAAGTCCACGACATGATTCTCGCTGATCGCCGAACGAAAGTGCATGAAGTAGCAGAGGCCTATTTTGCAGAGTTCGACAAATCGTATTTTTCTGAGGAGTTAAAAAAATGGCAGAAGCGTTGGGAAAAGTGTATCCTCCTAAAAGGGGATTACGTTGAAAAATAAAAAAAATTTTTGTGAAAAGCTTTCGTCTTCATTATTTACACGGGTACTTATTTGCCCGTAATTTACATGAAAACCGCTTGAAATAACCAGAGTGATGATCTCATCATATCGCACGCTCGAGATCATATGACAAGACAGTCTAACTTACACGTCATGTTTTGAACAAAATCTCAGAGAAGAAAGCATCAATTCTCCGTAAACAAATTCGAATATTGCATTAAGAGACTTAGTGTCCTTTTTAATATTGACCATTTTTTGTTTTTTAATGAAAATTATTTCAGATGTTAATCGTTTATGTAAATTTTCTTCTTTATCCAAAATTTTAACATCCTCCCAGTCAAAATCATGGGAAGATTCTATGTGCCATAATTACTGAATACTGTGTAGTATTCCAATTAATGTGATTTTTATATTCATTAACACGTGCTTTAAGGATTCTTCTCCATCTGTCCCATATAAAATGCGTCACAATTTTTACAATTTATTTTATAAACTACATTGCTATGTGATACAGTAGGAAGATCATCTTTCTGAACTCTGATAACTTTTTTAAATTTATTTATACGCTTATATGCTTATTAATTAATCTTTATTGAAAAAGTTTTTTATCTTCTCGATGTGATGTTAGGTATGAAAGGTACCGCAAAAAATCTTCTTTTAATTTCATTATTATTATCTGAATTCTCGTATTCATTATTACTAAGAGTGTTATTATGATTGTTAAATTGAATGAATTTTTTTCTTAATCTCTTATTAATGATATTAAAGATCATATGTAGGATAACCATTATTAAATAATATTCTTATAATTTTATCAAAATTCTTTTATTGAAAAATGGGATGTAATAGCTGAAGAACTCTATTCATTAATCCTATGATAAGGCCTTCTTTTTATACCATGGAATGTTTTGAGAAGTAATTTAAAAATTGTCCAGAAGACGTAGGTTTTTGATACCAGTCATAAATTATATGATCTTCTTTTTTTATTAAGCTTATGTCTAAAAAGTTTAATCCAACTAAACTTTTGTCCAAAATTTTATGTATAAAGGACGCTAAATTATCCTCCTATTTTTAAAGTGAATTTTAAACGTGGATAATAATCATTAAAAATATTAAGTAATTGGTCAATATATGATTTGTCAATAGCAATATCGTCTACATATCTTATACAAAAGGTCGGGGCTATGTCTAGTTTATTTAAGCAAAATTTTTCTAAATCACACATCACAATGTTAGATACCATAGGTAACAAAGGTGAATCCATCGATACTCCAAAAGTCTGTTTATAAATTTTATTATTGAACATAAAAAACGTTGAGTTAAGAATAAATTTTAACGCCGTGATAAATTTAGTTAATAGAATTTGCGTGTTGTTTTGTATTAAATTCCATTTATTATTTATCCCTTCTATAACAACTTTTAAATCAACTCGGATATTAGTATATAACGACACAGCATCTAGAGAAAATAAATTGTCTTCTTCAGAGATTTTCAATTTTATGAGATATAATTAACCAATTTAAAACTAATTCCTATGTGACTGTCAGCTAGTGGTAAACTTTTGTCCAAAATTTTATGTATAAAGGACGCTAAATTATGTAAAGAACTGTCAGTAGAAGAGATAATAATGCGCAATGGGTTACCTACTTTATATATTTTAGGCCGTCTATATACACGTAGTAAAATTGAATTGAAAAAATTTAAGTTTTTATATTCGAGTCTGTTATAACCCTGATGTTTCTATCTACTCAAGATCTTCTACAATTCTATGATTATATTATTTGCAGTATTCCAATTGACAGATGTGTAAATCTAAACAACAAAGAAATCAAGTTTAATACGTTAATCCTATTTAAAATTTGATATATTGTACATGTTATTTATACGACAAATATGTTTTTAAGTATTAAACATTGTATTGATAAGGATCGTAACTGACAATCGAAAGGTTTACATTTTACATTTCATCAAATTTATCACACACGAATAACTAGTGTTGGTTGTTATAGGCATCTTTATACCTGATTAACTCGTTAGAGCCTTGACTATTCATTGTAACATAATAATATTTTCAATTTGATTTTGATATTTATAAAAGAAATAAATGGAAAAATATGATCTAAGTTTACGTAACTTACTATTTAGGATTAGTCTGGCAAACTCTCGCTAATCAAATTTTTTATATGTTTCATTATAACATTATATGATAAATATATCGAATAAGAATTGCCCCCCCCCCCCTCTATAATCTTGACCTTGACATATTGATCATGACCTTGAATAACCTCCAGCAGATTTTAATCGTCGCTCGTTCTTTATTAAAAAGTTATTAACAAAAAAAGTTTGAAAAAATAACATTTTATTTCGGCTATACAGGATCATTCAGAAAAAACGTTTGTCCTTATAGTGTCATATTCCTGACTTAATTCTAAGACGATTTTTCCTTTGCGAAAATTTTGTCCGAAACTTAGTTTTCAAATTACAAGAAGAAATAGTAAACGTATCACAGGCCGCGTAGAGGAAACGGGCAGGAGCGACGCTCACGATAAGAAGCGAGCACTTTGCGCGCGGGGCGTACTGTGATCGGACACATTCATACATTTATAAAAACATATTTCTTCTTACTTTTCCCTCTACTTCACTATCTCTTTGTTCTTCTTACATATACTTTAAATATGATAATTTCATTAAATTATAAATTAGAGTGATGAAATTAAAATGAATATGGAACTCTTTGAGTATCGGATTGTTTTTTACTTCATTGATAAAATTGTTAGAGAAATGTAATAAAAGAGTGAAATTAGACAATAATTACGTGCAATAAGCATGTAATTAAAACTATTATTGACATATAAATCAAACAACTATTTCAGTATTCTATTCAGTCGAATTCTAAGAGCATTTCTTACAATTCGAAAAAAACTTGTTAAACTTAATTGTATGTCAACGGACGTTACAATATTTGTAGCACGCAATTTTATTGTTCAATTTCTCACCTTTACAAAAATTTCTATAACAATTTTATTTACGCTTTCGCGTTCGTAACATTTATTACATGCTTATGAGAAATCTTATGAGAAACACGATCGCGCTTCTTAAAGTCAAAGAGTTGTGAAAATTTAAAACAAAAACATAAGCCAAATACGTTTTAAAAGCTTATTATTATCTTAATTATAAAATTGTTATTATTTTGTAGATGTTCCATGATTCCATTTTGCTCTAGTTTTTTGAGATAGTCAGAGGAATAAATTTGAATACACTGTAATGGTACTTGACACAACGATTTACTGTAATTCACTTTCTTCATTCAAATAATAAATGCCTTTAAATACTTTGATTGAGTCACACGTCTCCACGATGAGATTCTTCTTTTATAAATTGTCACGTTTCAACTTATTGAGAGACACTTCGATTACACTCACTTGATGAAATGAGAACTTTACATATTAATCGATTTATTAATCAATCATTGATAATCATAAACGATTGATTATTCGTACTCGGTAATAGGGGGTATTCATACAAATCCCACGAACGAAAATTCATACTCAGATATATTCGTCCGCTCTCTAAAGCGCGCAGCATGGATAGTTTATTAATTTCGTTCAACGCAACGTGAGGCATTCGTCACTTTACTTTGAATAATTCAAGCGTCGGCTCTGTTGCTGAATTTCCCACTATGTAATTGTTACCGTTGCGCGCTCGTATCAAAATTAATTCGTGACGAGCATTAATTATCACACGTTTATAATCCTTGTAAAAACTCAACAATATACTGAGAGGTATACAAAAATTAAAGTATCCATTGTCTGTCATTAGACTTTTCGCGGTATTACTAGAGTCGATCAATCCATTAATACAAACTATATGCGATTTCATTAGAAAACATTGCATAACCCTTCATAAAACTAGTTATTCCAACGTTTCTGCTACGATCAATCTCCATACCGTTGAGTTCATATCGAATTTCATCGAACATGAACGTCACACAATTACATCCAAGATTTGGTTGCTTTTGTATATTTTTTGCCTTAGAAGTCAATCTATCTTCGACGTAGAGAATGCTTTCACACGGTAACGTGTATAAATCCTGTTGTTGTATGGGTTGTTGTATCCTTATTTCGTCGCTATCCAAATGTGTTGACATACGAATTGTACGTGTGAAACTCGAACTTCACGATGCGATCGTCAAAGATTAGTTCGTCTCCAGTCATTCAAGATATCAATCATCTCAGATATTTCGTACAACAAAGATTGTAAAAATTTAACGTTCAACGTAGTGAGTTTCTTTCTATTGGACGCTCGAATATTTTTGATCGCTGTCGTCCCTCTGGCAAAAATTATGTCTCCTGTTTCGCCTGCTCGTTCAGACCAAGCATCTCACGTTGTCGTATTTCTTTATCGCTGTCGCCTTTGTACATGCATCTAACGGTGATTTCTTCTCCGCGAAAATCGAGCAATCGTTCGTCTTGATCCACAACGTGAATCACAGTTGTCCACAGTTGCTTTGATCGTGATGTTGATAAAGCATGTGATTATACTCGATTTGCGTTACGTCTAAATATCGCACCAATTCCATCGGTGATCGTAGATTGCCGAAACTATAATATCAAAGTAAATAGCACGATCTCCTCGTTTCGTATACGCCACCTAATGAGTACTTGGTCCATCAACATTATCCAAATTTACGATAGTGCTTTCGTTTCGATACACTCCTCCTGTTGGTAAGGTTGTACTCATAAAAATAACTCTAAAATATGGAATACGCATACGTTTTGCCAGTTGTTGCAGTTGTACGTTGGTAGTTACATCCTTCGGCAATTTTGGCAACTGTTTAGCGTTTTTTTAAATCTTTTTTATTTTTTCCGTTGTGATTCTTCGTCCACGCTTGGAGCGAGATGAACTCTATGACCTTCCATGACATGGTTATGATATTTCAGTTCTTCCAACTAACATTGCGCAGTTTTTAACATTATCATTTATAACTTTTTCCTGCCGCGCCGCTGACCAACGAGCTGAAGACTTCCAATGGCGGTAGAATAGATAAGATACCATCGCGTAAAATTCGTTTTGCCACCGGTAATATTCGTTTCTTCGTCGGCTTTTTCTTTTTCGTTTTTATGCCCATACTAATTTTCGTTTTGGTTTCCATAGCCGCCCAAACAGCTATGGCAGCAGCTCTCTCTCCAAGAATTGAATCTTTTGCGCTAATCCGTTTCCGCGCCTCCTCAGTGAGTATTTTGTCAGCTACGTGTCGTTTCGTAAGATCTTTGCTCCGCGAGTAAGCTATGTCGTGTTCACGACATGCCGCGTTCAACGGATTAATGCCTCGATCGCCTCTAGCCAATCGCTTTTCTAAATGCGTACCTGGACCACAAAATTGATATCCGGGGATATGCAATTCGATCGGAAGTGTATTTATCGCGTTTAAAAAACCGCAGCCTTTTGTTGTTGACATTTGCTACAATTTCTTATTAACGGCGCTGGACCATCAATATGTGATCGATGATAGGGCAAATTATAATGTTTTAAGTACCGACGATATTGCTGAACCTCTGAATCAGCCTTTATATGCTCGGGTAATCGGTCTCACAGTTGATCTATGTAATTCTTAAATTCTTGTAACAAAATAATTTTCGATATATATTTCAATTCTTTGGCGGTTAAACTATGTATATCACAGTTGTCTGACACGATAAGAAGCATTTTAAATACTGAGCGGTTTCGCTTTGCGCGCTACTATAAATACATCGATATCGTTTTTTTTTCAATATTAGTGAAGGGAGAAGATATGAAGTTCATACAACAATCGCAAACGATCAAAGTGACTAATGTCGACAATAAAGTACAGACTGAAAAAGAAATACGCAAGCATGGAAACACGCTGCCGATTTCTATATCAAACTGTAACAAAACAAACGTATTGATAAGTTTGCTGGAAAGTCCACATGGCATATGTTTCGAAAACATGTACGTGTACTCGAAGTCGTTGCAATAGTCAAAATATCGATTGAAGAAATTGGAGAATTTATTATCATCGATTGAAGAAATTGATTATTTTACATTCTCCAATAATAACAATGCATTACCACCGAACGAGGCGCTTCTAAATTCCATTTTTGTCTTCGATGACGTAGCATGCGACAAGCAAGACGCGATCAGAGAATACTTTGCGATGGGTCGACACGCAAACATCGACTGCTTCTATCTGTGTCAGACGTACGCAAAGATACCAAAGATCTTATACGCGATAATGCAAATCTGTTGATCCTGTTCAAACAGGAAAACAATCATACAATGATCATGTAAACACTGACATGTTTTACGAGAATTTCTGTGAACTGTGTCGTTGCTGTTGGCAACAAAAGTATGGATTCGTAGTCATAGATAAAGATAGTGCGCTTACGAAAGGACGATACAGAAAAGGATTTAATGAGTATGCGATATCTTAAGTGATTAGTCGTTGTCAATACGTCAACTATAACACAACATTTCCTTTTGAGTGCAACATGGAGCACATAACAACAAAGAGCTTAAGAATAGCGAGAGGATAGCGAAACAAATTGCGAAAATGAATAAATTGATTTGTAAAAAATATTGCGCTTTAAAAACCGGCAAAATAGAGGAATATATAGTATTGGAGACCTTAAGCCTAAGCTATTATCGAATCTCTAAAACACATTGTTAAAAACACCGCTAATAATGAATCTCATCCAATTAAGAAAGAAGTCAACGTTGTAAAGAATAAAAATATTAAGAAAAGAAAACCTAAAGATAATGAAGATGTTCATAATGATGAAGATGATAATGATGACCTCTGGATAGATAATTCATGGGTTCAATTAATACCGTCGTCTAAAAAGCAATATACAAAAGAATCGAAACATTACGTCGAATTCCAATTATGCGTCGCCTGAATCACACGAATTATCGTACGAACGTTCGCATGTTTCCTCAGTCAAAGACGTTTATGAAACGCCCAATGAATCGTTTGAAATGTTAAAATCCTTGCAAACGCGACAAGTGAGGAGTTGCATAATTGATAATGGGGGCACTTGGACAAAAATATGTAAACATGCTTCTCGGTGATGATAGAGCAAAGGCGATCGATCACGTTTATGGCATATACCTCAGCGAGAACGGCACGATGCTCGGTGACAAATATTTCGATGTAGACACTAATGACTTTGTGATCGTAGATCACATGGAGTAAAGTACAAAGGTACATCTGGTTTGTACGAATTCATTTTCAAAAGAATTCCCGACGATACTATTTATACAGAAAATGATAAACTAGCATATAAAAGTATACCGTTTGTAACGAATGCTCACAGGCGCAATCATAAAGCGGATAATCCAATAGTGAGCAGCAAAGGGTACAAATATAAGAATATAATCACCCTTATAATATAAGCACCCTTGGTATCAAGTAAAATACAAGTTGGAATGGGCAGGAAACTAAACAACAAGTTAGATAAAAGAGTCGGAAAAGGTATAATACCACGCACCATGATACTAAACGACAATAAAATCGATTATGTTTATTGAGACGATCCTAATGAGCTAGTGAATCACCGATTGCTAGAGGCCTCGCGTCAGGCAGATCACAACGTCCACAATAACGAAATATTGTTTTTTATCGAGGAGTTTTGTGAAACTGGCTTTATTATAAATTAAAACGAGATATGCAGTCATTTTAGTTGACATTAAAATGCCGATGAACAACGTTTTTGCGTTTAAGAACTTTGTGATATTTTACGCATTATACAGCAATAATCATAACATAACGTAACATGTCTGAGAAGAAAAACCTCGACTGGTGAAAGAACTGCATGCAGTGAGAAAAAATTTTCCACGCAGACGTGTCATAGTTTACAGATACGATGACCTGTGGCAGGCTGATGTGGTCAAGATGCGCCTTTACACACGATTCAACAAAGATTATTACTACATTCTCATCGTTATCGATGTGTTGAGTAAGCATGCATAGGCCGTATCGCTGAAAACCAAGAGAAATGAGATGGCTACAGCGATCACAAAGATAATTCGAGATGATGGAAGATGTCCGAAAAATTTGCAAACCGATATGGAAAAAGAATTTTACAACGCAAACGTGCAAAAACTCCTGAAAAAACACAACATAAATCATTATTCAACATATTCCATAATGAAGGCTCGTCGTTGAACGATTCAATCATACGTTGAAAAATGATATGTGGAAACAATTTACGCACAATGGAAATTATAAATGGATCGACTTGTTGTCGCGTCTCAATACAAACGCGCACAAAAGCATCGAACTATCGATATATGGCCCATCGAAGTAACTTCCAATTACTGACAAATTTTTAAACACAGTGTGTAAAGGTAGCGTAAAGGCCTTCGCACCCCCGCAATTCAAAGTGGATGACTCGATACGTGTAAGCAAATTCAAGACGATCTTTGAAAAAGGTTACACGCCAAATTGGACCACGGAGATGTTTAGAATTGTCAAAGTACAGAAATCTAATCCTGTGACGACGTATCTACTGGAAGATTACCGCGGAAAACCGATCGCTGGAGGATTGTATGAGTATGAGTTGCATTGCGTCGCTAATCCCGACGTATAAAAGCTGTTGCGTAAAAAAGGAGACAAGGTTTACGTGAAATGGCTCGGATTTGATAATTCGCACAACTTTTGGATACACAAGGATAGTGTGTTATAAAAATAAAATTTATTACAAATTGTATAATTATTTTTTTCCTTATGTAAATATATATTAAATATAAACGCATTATACATATTATACACATATTACACATATTACAGATGCACACGTACATACATATATACATACATACATCGTACATACACACATATGTACATACGTATCATACATACTGTACATAATATGTATATTAAATACAGGGTCCATTATAAAAGTAATGCGCATTTTCTGGGAAAAATAGATTTATTGATCGTAACGGTACAAATGCTCAAAATTCTTCAAAATACTCTCCCCTTGAATCAATACACTTGCGGAGACGTGTCTGCCACGCCTGGAAGGCACGCTGAAACTCCTCGACGGGAATGTCTCTTAGGAACGTTGTAACATGCTTTTGGATGTTTTCCACGGACTCCCAATGCTTTCCTTTCAGCTCTCTCTTCAGACGGGGAAACAAAAAAAAGTCTCACGGAGCCAAGTCGGGACTGTAAGGGGGCTGGGGGACCACCGGGGTGTTGCTCCGGGCCAGGTAGTTGGCAACGATGAAGGCCGTGTGGCTGGGG
>NW_011627344.1:37455-48278 GCF_000204515.1 Acromyrmex echinatior | reverse complement strand
GACTGCCTGCTTTGGGGGGGAAGCCCCCCCACCACATTTCCCGACCCATTTTACCCCGCTGCGATGGATATTCGCGTCACAATAAAATCAATCAATCAATGCGCATTACTTTCATAATGGACCCTGTATGTTATACATCATATACAAATGTGTTTTTATTTTAAAAAAATACAAAAATACGAAAAAAGAAATGAATTTTTTAATAATAATATTTTATAATGTTCCCATGACAGTGTGTCGATAGAATCTAGAACACTGTACCACTTATCATCATGGACTCAGAGCGATTTTCGTTTCGGATATGGTGTATACTTCATGCAATTTCGATTTTATACACGACTGTCTGCGCGTCATTTTAGTTGTGTCGTTGAGACACTGCGTATAATCATTAAATGTTATGGATCTCGCTACAACGTTAGTAGCAAGACGGGTTCTAACCCAGGTCCTCTGAGGGGCGCGGGGCACGAGGGGTACTCGAAAACGCGGAGGGGAAGGCGCGAGGGAGTCCCGGCGCTATTGATGTTTACTGATATGATGATACATGTCGTCGTATTTTACATGTCGCCATGTTGTGACGTCACGTATTATTGTGATAGGGTCTGCCATCGCCGCCGCGGATCCTGCGAACCCCGCGTCCATCCCAAAATGCATTTCGGGCCGCCGCCGCGGACCCCAAAATGCGTTGAGGGCCATCGCCGCCACCCCACACCCACTCCAAAATGCGATACTATAACGCGAACTTTTACCTAAAAAATCGGTGACACATCATCGATGTGCCGGTTACTAAACAAAGCGCCATCAATGAGGGGTAGATGATAAATCATAGTGCGTTCTCACAGTTCTTTCTTTCTAGGTCAGAAGCGTCGATAATGATATTTATCTGGGAACAACCGCGAGATCGATGACGTCGCGACGCGTTAATAGAAGCGTCGATAACGATATTTTTTCTAAGAAGAGATCGGTGACACGTCGTCGATACTGCGACCCAATAGGGAGGGTAGACAAAGGAACAAAGAAGTTGCAAATGGAATATATAATGGGTCATAAACGTGCAATACCTCAGTTGGTGCCTTGTAATATTACCGAATCGATCGCAATAAGTGTAATGCGAAAAGTATGATCATCGGACGTTGAGAACATGGATGATATGAATACAGACAAGTTATTTGAAGTGGAAGTAGAATTTGAGGACATAATGGACCAAGAGTCGTCCAACGAAAAAGTACAATCCAACAATACTGAATGTCTTATCAGGTTGAATGACGGCAATATGGATCATGCAGAGAAATTTGAGCAGTCTTCTCCGTGCGTTGAACATTCATACTAAGCACTGCATAATCTGCTGTTATTATACAACATATGATGATACCTCAGTTTTATGTCCACCATTATTTTGCGGAAAGGAATGACGTTAAAAGAATGTATCGCGTAAGGAAGCACAAAGACTGTTCTTTCCATACACAGCAAATAGTGTGCTCGGAATGCGGAGAGCCGATGTACATTGTATTCCCGTGCAGCATGTGTCCACTCTGCGCATATTGAAAAACTATTAAGTGCTCCGTGTAAGAGCGTGATTTAAAAAAAAATGGAAAACCACGAGCGAGTGGAACGCGAACTGTTCGAACAGTGCGGCCAGGTCGTTACTCTAGTGGACTGTTTCGCGTGGCTGCAACGATGCAACGAGTACATCGAGCAGCTCGAAGAACTTTGTCCGCACCTCGCTATTGGACACAGACAACCCGATGATAAGGATCGCGCGACTCGCAGGTGCAAAGTTGCAATTGGAGCGACATTTCGTGCACATTGGTACGCGAATGGCAATGAACGATCTCTTGTCTGGCGAGAGATCGACGCCGCGTTTCGTATATTGATAGGTGCGGTGACAAACTCTAATTACATCGAGTCACGGCGGTTTTTAGAAGACGCTGACAATGTAATTCTAGAACGAATGCGAGATGCTGTAGAAAGACACGGTAGTGTAAAAGTGAACATCGCGTTCAATGGTGAGTTCGCGACGAAAGATAAACGTGCTAATAAGAGCATAATTACAAAGAACAGCGAGATATATCGATGCACCGATGCGCGAGCGATACAAGTGACACGTCATCAAGTGTGATGTCACTTCGAAGTGCCACGGGAAATAACGACGAAACGAGCGATGATCAGTGTTTGTTCGACGCTATGCTGAAACATATGCGCGTAAGATTCGAGTTGCTTACCGACATTGATATGCTCATCGAGCGCGGTATATGCAGCGGTCTCAATCAATGTTCCGACAGATACGCGCAGGCTAATAACAAATACATGTATTCGTTCGACTTCTCGAAATCGTCGTACTTGATGCAATACGATGTTAACAATTTATACGGGTGAGCGATGTGTCATCCATTGCCATACGCCGAATTTCGATGGGTCGAAGACGCTGCGAATTTTGACGTGAGCGCGATCGCTCTGGATAACACTTACCGGTTATATTTTCGAAGTCGATCTTGCATATCCACATTTACACGACGGCAAACGCGAAAATAAACTTCTAGCGACGTTGTACGATAAGCAGCGTTACGTCATCCACTACCGCAACCTGCAGCAATGTATTCGTCACGATTTTCGCGTAATAAAGATCCACCGGGTGCTACAATTCGCTCAATCTCCATGAGATTACATTGAACTCAATACTCAATTTAGAACGCTCGCGAAAAACGATTTCGAAAAAAATTTGTATAAACTAATGAACAACGCGGTATTTGGTAAAACCAGGAGCATGTGCGCAACCATGTCGATGTAAAATTAATGACAAAATGGGACAGATGATACGGCGCGGAGGCAATGATTGCGAAACCGAATTTCACAGCCACAGCATTTTTGCGGAAAATTTGATCTCCGTCGAAATGCGCAAACTTGAGGTGAAGTTCGACAAGCCGATTTACGTGGGTATGTGCATACTCGACATATCGAAAGTCTGCTTGTACGAATTTCACCACGAGTATATGTCACCGACATGTATCGCGACAAATGTAAGATCATGTACACCGACACGGACAGTCTCATTTATCATATAGAATGCGACGATGTTTATGAGACTATAAAACGCGATATCGCTAGATTCGACACGAGCGATTATCCAGCAGACATCGTGTACGGTATGTCTCTCGTGAACAAAAAAGTACCTGGTCTGATGAAGAACAACGGTTAATGACCGGTTTGTTGGACTCAGAGCGAAGATGTACGCGGTGAGAGTGGACGGCAAGAAGGACACTAAAAAGGCGAAAGATGTAAAGAGTAACGTCGTAGCGCGAACGATAACATTCGACGATTACACGGTGAACGAAGAGATTGAAATGACTCGCCGTCAATCGTGTATACGATCTAAACTACACGAATCAAAAATCGCTCCATACGATGACAAACATCGTATTGGACGCGATGGAGACGTTACCGTGGGGGCATTGGCGGATACTTATGTAATATATGTATTATATGTAGTATATATTGCTATTATGTATTACTATTGTAATTTACACTTTTTTTTACATTTACAAGTATTATTAGTATATTTTATGTAATAGAATTTATTATGTATTACAATTATTGTACTTTTATATAATACATATCGTATGTTTTTAACATTTATATACGTATTATATACAACTAGTATTAGTTTTAATTTACATTTTATGTGTCTCATGTTTTTATCATTTATGCATATTACTATTATGTATTACTACCTATGTACATATGTATTCTGCTCCATACATAAGTTGTTACAAATAATTATGTATTTTGTATACTCCGACGAAGATGATGAATGGGGACTAATAAAAAAAAATATACGTTTATATACTTATATTTTTATATGTAGAAAAATACACGAATCAAAATTTTATCAAATGACATTGTTTTTGTGTATTCATGAATTGTGCAATCCATCGAATCCTAACCGCTTGACATACACCTTGTCTCCCTTTCGGCGCAATACTTTCTCCACGAGATACACGTCCGGATGAGTAGCATGATGCAACTCGTGCTCGTAGAACACATCAGCGACGAATTTTCCGCGATAGTCCTCGAGTAGATAGATACGCTGCATCTTAACGATCGTAAATACCTCGGTAGTCCAATTTGACGTATAACTCTTCTCAAAAATCGTCTCGTACTTGCTCACGCGTACCGAATTGCCCACTTTGAATTTTGCCGGACCAGCGATTTTTATCACGCTGTATGCCATGTCCAAAAGTCTTTCGGCGATCGCGGCAGTTATGTCAGCGGGTCGCATGCCGATAGTGCGATGCTTTCGTGCGTTGTAATCTAATACGAGACGCGGCAGCTCGTCGATTCACTTGTAATTGATGTTGAGTGTGAACATCTTCCACATGTCGTTTTTGAGCGTACGATTGAGCATACGAACATTGCAAACTCATTAAATCTCTTTCTGTATCTCCCGTCTTTAAGCACACTATCTTTGTCTATCACTAAAAATCCATAATTTTTAGCCAACAGTCGCGACACAACAAACAAAATTCGTCGTACGATATGTCGGTATTCACGTGATCGTTGTAAACGTGTTTCATGTTGATATAATCTTGCTTGAACAGGATCAGTAGATTCGCGTTGTCGCGTATCAGATGTTTAGGTATCCTCGCGTACGTGTGACAGAGATAGAAGAAGTCAACGTTCGCATGGCGGCCCATCGAAAAATATTCTCTTATCGTATCCTGCTTGTTTCATGCCACGTCATCAAAGATAAAAATATAATTTGAGTCGCGTCTCGCTCGGTGGAACGACGTCGCTATTGTTGAAGAACGTAAAATAGCCGATAGATGTAAATAAATTTTCGAGATATCAATCGATTTGGTTGTTGCAGCAATTTCGAATAAATGTACACGTTCTCGAAACGTACGCCGTTTGGACTCTCGAGCAAACTTATGAGAATGTTGGTTTTACCGTAATTAGATGGGCCGCAAATGATCGCGAATAGTATTCGACAGCAATTCGACGTGCTTGCGCTTCTCCGCGCTGCCTCCCATCATTCATGATTTCTCGTCACTGTTTGTGACACATATCGTCAACGATTGCCGCACGAATTTTATACTTACACTACGCGCTCTCGACTATTTAAAGATGCGCGAACTCGCGAATCGCGCAGTAAAAAATATATCTCTCGCTGTGTCATCCTTCCGATATTCGAGACTTGAGCACCGAGCAATTACAATATATATCGAAAGTCGTACTCTTACGCGTGTATGGCGAGTACATCGAAAACGTCTGGGACAAGCTTCCGGAACAGGATCTATGAAGGCAGGTTCGAGCCTATCATTGCTGTGACGATCACTATAATCAACCGTGGCAGCGGACGCACATCGACGTGCACATCGTTCCGCACCGAAGATAAAGGATTGTAACGAATGTCGGTGTCGTGCAGCGGTCTGCTGAATCGAGCGATAAACGCGCTTCCTTTCGAGTTACATATTCCGGGCTATCAGTTTTGCGGTCCGGACACTGGGCTTATAAAGCGATTAGCCAGAGGTGATGCGGACATAAATCCGCTGAACGCGACGTGCTGAGAACATGATATTGTGTATTCAGGTAGTAACGATTTCACCGATAGACACGCGGCGGACAAGGTACTCGCCGATAAAGCACTAGAACGCTTCGTCGCGAGAGATTCAGCTCTGAGCGAGAGAGCCGCTGTTGCTGCCGTCTAGGCAGCGATGAAAGCCAAGACCTAGATCGGCATAGGCATAAAACCGATGAAGAAGACGACGAGAAAAAAGGCGACAAAAAAGCAATTACTTCCGATGGCGAAACGAGGCGGTGCGTTACCGTTTCTGCCAATGTTGGGCGCGCTCGGGTCCTTGATCGGCGGAGCGGCCAGACGAAAGTAATAAATGACAACAAAGCCGCGCGACGTCAGCTCAAAGAGCTACAACGTCACGATTGCACGATAAAACAGGGTCGCGGACTGTATCTCGTTCCGTATAAATATGGACGCGGACTGTATCTCAGTCTGTACAAACGTGGACAGGGTGTAGCTGCAAAGAAAAAAAAACGAAAGATGGAAACCAAAAAGATGATAAAAATGCCGTCTGGCGCAACTAATGTGCAATTGAAAGAGCTCGCGAGACGTATCATATTTTAGATGCGTAACACGTTACTGACGAGCGGCGAAAGCGGTATCGTGAATCTGGACGATGCGGGGTCTGATACTTCATATGCAAAAAGAGGGACTCGCGTCGTGTACTTTGACAGTTTTGGTAATCTTCGACCGCCCAAAGAACTAATGCGATATTTCTGGAACGGTGCTACGACGATGAGAGTATAATCGCACGTCCTGTCAGACGTATGATCAGAGCTTCTGCGGACAGATGTGTCTGCAATTTCTACAAACGGTAGACGCGCTTGAATTTAAAAAGCTTGACGAGGTACTGTGAAATCTTAGAATTAGTCGAACGCTTTTTTTGTCATGTCGTTGACGCTTGCGCTGAGCGAGAAGAGCACCATTCTCGCGGCAAACTATTATACTTTCCGCCATAGATTTGAAGATTACGAGCTTGGTCTGACGATTTTTGAAACTTATCACACGATACCGAACGTGAACGAATCGAACAACAAATTTTATTTCGTCAAAAGACGACACGGAAATTATGATTCCCGAGGGTTCGTACGAAGTGCGAGACATAAATGAATTTCTGAAACGCGCGATTTTACGGAAACGGCCGCACCGCGACGTGCTTGAAACTGTTGACGTAGTGCGTGATGACAATAACAACAACAACAATGACACCAATGACGATAATGGTGGAGAATACCCTATTACGCTCCGCGCAAACTACAACAAGAGATGCGAGATTAGATGTGCATACAGAATAAACTTCGGCAAGCCCAACAGCATTGGATCGCTGTTGGGATTCTCGTCAAAGTGTATACTGCAGCCGCGAAGGTGGTACGAATCGGACATGTCAATCAACATAAACGTTATCCACATAGAGTGTAACATGACTGCAGGCACGTCCAGCAATGGCAAAAGCGCGCATACGATATATGAATTTTCGCCGAGTGTGCCGCCAAGATATAAGATATCGGAGAGGCCGGCGCAGATCATTTACCTGCCGATCATCGCACGGCAGATCTATCATTACATCGAGCATTACGGATCTAATGATATGCAACGTCGACCAGAACGGACGAGTGCTCGATTTTCGAGGAGAAGAGATCATCATCAGATTGCGACAGTGATAACGTGAGCGTGAGATGCTCATGCTGAACGGAACAGAGCGTACGCAGAGAGATGACGCATTCTTTACAAGACCAGTGACATCACAGCTCGATAACACTCGGTCATCCAGCAGGAAGAAGAAGCTCAGCGCGTCGAACGTTACATTTTTAAAATCTTTGGGATTCACGATGCGCAACATTTCAGATGACTGATATTCTAACTATTAAAGACGAGCCGATCTTCAACGACTGCATCGTCAAGATTGAGACTCACATGTACAACTCGTTCACCAACACAACGTTCGGGTACAGCAAAGAAATAAGAATACCCACACAACAACATCTGTACACACTGTTGTACGAAAACTTTCTATACGTCGAGAGAAAACTGACGAAGAACAAAGTGATCCAGGGTGCTCACGTGGCATTGGGAAATAATTGCGTCGTGTTCATATTCGATGAGATTCGATATAAACTCAATGGTGCGGAGATTGACCGTAACAGAAATGTGAACATAACTAGCACGCTCAAAAATTATATAACAGTGTCATCCGACAGAAGCGTGATTTGCGGAATGCCGGCTGGAATGCGCAGACTACTGCGGGCGGATACTTTAATTTCTGTGTACTGCTCTACGTGCTGCCGGGATTTTGCGAAGATTACAAACGCGTCGTGATCAACGCTCGTCACGAATTGATTTTAATACGAGCGCACAACGACAACAATTGTCTGACGGGAGATCCGGCGACAGAGCCAACGCTCGAATTATTCAAAGTACAGTGGCGAATGCCGCACGTGTTATTGAGCGAGATAAATAAGCTGTCGATGCTGCACGCTTTGGAGAATAGATGATATCTGTGCATGGCTTTTCGCTCGTGAGATCTATACGAGTTTCTACTCTTGCAGAGCACAATCAAGCATTCGTGGGTCATCAGGCTATTCAGTTCGAGAAGCCGCGCTACGTCATTTTCGCACCGTCATTTTCGCTATGCAAACAGATCGAAAAAATGTCCGAGGATATAAGTCGATTCAACGACTATAAATTAACCAATGCGAAACTCTATCTGAATTCGGAATGTTATCCGTACGATGACTTGAATCTGGATTTTGATAAAAGATGTACGATTCTGTACGACTTGTACGCGTGTTTCTGCAAGGGCTACGGATACGAGTACCTCAAACCGAGTTTTATCTTTACTTTTTACGTAATGGCCCGTTCGTAATCATTGACTGCTCTCAACAGAATCGGTCAAGTGTAGCATCGTGGACGTGCGATTAGACTTTGAATGTAAAGAGTGCCCGCAAATACAACAGCCTATTATCTCATCATATACGATCGCGTGGTTCAATATAATTCATTGATCAACATTGTGAGCAAAATCATCTAAGTGCATCTCCGATGATATAAAATCTACGATATGTCGCAATCGACCACGCAGTCTTCTCGACAACATACTCGTGCCAACGTGGATAAGAACTCATCGTCAATGAGAAATTTATCATGAAAGAAGTAGCGATGCTGAAACAGGGGACTTCTCATACATTATATTTTTACGAGTCCCGTGCCATGGAAATTTTTGACAAGATCCGACAGGCTTGCGCTTCTTGATAGAGTGCTTATCACCATGGATTGCGATGGGAGGACGGGATGGTCCCCTACAACGAGGCAAAATGCCTGATCACAGCAGCTGTATTTGAAGATGATGCTATCGTGTATGTTAAGGAACGCAAGAAACGAACGTGACTGTGGAACTTGCTTTTGGATGAGCGAGAACGTATGTACATCGAGACCTTGGATGCAGTTTACGAACACATGGAATCTTTAACTAATTTGGATGTTGCCAATACCATAATATGCGATGTGGACAACATGTTAAGAATTGCGCGTTACAAAATGTATTGAAAATATATAACTGGTGGTTGCAAAAGAATTTTTAAATAAAAATATATTAACGTATTTCTTTTTTCCTTCCTTTGTAATACATGTACTCGTATGTATGAATGTATATGTATGAACGTATATGTATGAACATGTATGTATGTATGTATGAACATATATGTATGAATATGTATTAGGTGTACAACTTCCGCCGTTTTTTTTCCGAAATTCGAGGCTTTATTGTAAAAAACTGGTTATACATTTATGATTCGAAGTGTCCATCGCTGACCACTACTTTCTCCCATTTTTCGAGCAGCGTACGAATCCCGCGTCGAAAAAACTGGTCATCTTTTGAGGCGATCCACGAATCGATCCAATTTTTTACTTCTTCATAAGACCGGAAGTGCTGATCAGCCGTGTGCCATTAATCGAAACAAGTGATAGTCAGAGGGAGCAACGTCTGAGAATACGGGTGGGACTTCTCATTTCAACATTTCCAAGTATGTCTTAACCACTTTCGCAACATAGGGTCGAGCATGCTGCAAAAACACTCTATCGTGTCTCTCGTTGTATTGCGGCCGTTTGTCTTTCAATGCTCGGATCAAACGCATCAGTTGCGTTCGATACTGATCGCCTGTGATTGTTTCAGTCGGTTTTAACAGCTCATAATACACTACGCCGAGCTAGTCCCACCAAATACAGAGCATGACCTTGGAGCCGTGAATGTTTGGTTTGGCCGTCGACGTGGAAGCATTGCCGGGAACTCCCCATGATTTTCTGCGCTTGGGGTTATCGTAATGAACCCATTTTTCGTCCCCAGTCACAATGCGATGCAGAAATCCCTTCCGTCTTTGCCTTTCAAGCAGCTGTTCACAAGCAAACAAACGCCGTTCAACATCTCTCGGCTTCAACTCGTACGGCACCCAATTTCCTTGCTTCTAAATCATTCCCATGACTTTGATGACATTTTGAAATGGCTTATTGAGTCATTCCCAATGATCGTGCCAATTCTTCTTGATTTTGACACGAGTCTTGATCAAGTAATGCCTCCAATTCCACATCTTCGAAAACCTTCTCTCTTCCACCGCTATGTCGGTCTTCGACGTCAAAATCACTGTTTTTGAAGCGTTGAAATCACTTACGACACATTCTTTTACTAATAGCGGCCTCACCATAAGTATTTGAGAGCATTCGATGAGCCTCAGCCGCAGATTTCTTCATATTGAAGCAGAAAATTAAAACCTCCCGCAAATGACGAGAATTTGGCTCGTAAACTGACATTTTCAATCGAGAATAACTTTATGATGCAGACACAAATTGACTAATGTTTCTATGGGATTATATTGACAGATGCCCAAGTTTATTGTATGACGTCTATGACGTCATTATATCTATTTATTTCGACCACCGCTAAAGCCATCTATAGGAAAACGGCGGAAGCAAAGTTATCTAATATAGTATGCACCTAATATATATGAATGTATACAAGGTTATTCAAAATGAATATATTATCCTTGAAATATCATGTTCCTGACTTAATTCTAAGATGATTTTTCAAAATTTTGTCAAAATTTTGTCAAAAGCGTAGTTTTTAAATTATAAGAAATAATTAGAATGACAGGGCGCGTAGAGAAGGTAGCCAGGAGCGGCGTTTCTCACTGTCCGTACGGGGACCCTCGTTACGATCAGACGATGGTTACACATGCATATGCGATCACATTCTCTCTCTCTC
>NW_011627344.1:0-34347 GCF_000204515.1 Acromyrmex echinatior | reverse complement strand
TGTGGAATACCTTAGGGCCGAGGTAAGTGAGCAGACATGTGCGTGCGCGCGTGTGTGTGTGTGTGTGTGTGTGTGTGAGAGAGAGAGAGAGAGAGAATGCGATCGCATATGCATGTGTAACCATCGTCTGATCGTAACGAGGGTGCCCGAACGGACAGGGAGAAACGCCGCTCCTGGCTACCTTCTCTACGCGCCCTGTCATTCTAATTATTTCTTATAATTTAAAAACTACGCTTTTGACAAAATTTTGACAAAATTTTGAAAAATCGTCTTAGAATTAAGTCAGGAATATGATATTTCAAGGATAATATATTCATTTTGAATCTCCCTGTATGTATGAACGTATATGTATGAATGTATATGTATGTATGTATGTATATATGTATGTATGCATCCGAAAACATCGACGCTTCTGTTAAACGCGATCTGACAGTACATATATGCAATGTATTAGCTAGTGTATAAGACTTCATTCAATCATAAACTTCAGTTATGAGCATTAAGATATAGACCGATTAAAAGAATATATACGCCGAAAATCGATCGAGCGAAAGGGTTACCGTCCGTTGTCGCCAAGTCCGCCAAGTCCACCGCCATCGAAGGAAAAAAACGAGATATTGGGAATGGGGAAAAAGCATCAAAATCGCCAATGTGTTAATCAACGTCATCGATGACATCAAAATATAAATCATAAAGTATAAACCTCGACAAACTCGTGAACAAAGAAATTATGTAAAAAGACATGATACAACATTGATAAACTCACGAACAAAGAAAATATGTAGAAAAAACGCGATAAAACGTGTCGTGACATGTTCGCAATTTTTGAAAGAGGAGGGGTATCCCTTCTTCGATTCTCGAAGTTTTATCATATACGTCGCAATTTACGCGGATGCAATAAATCTTGCGATACCCGCTTGTACGAATGGTTGAAAAAATGTACTTCGCTAAAGAGAGCAACGCACAAAACGAAAAAGGACTGCACTAACATGTAAGTTTCAATGTTCTATACACAAAAAAAACGTTTTTAACATTATGTATACAGCAAGAAGCATCGCGAAGTTTATTATGTTTACTGAACAGTCGTTACGATTTTACGACTACGAGTTATAAATTTTTGGAAATTGAAATCAACATTGATCCACCGAGTTACGTGAGATCGCCCTGGAAGATCATCGCGGACATTAACTATCGAAATGTGGAAGGGCCTCTACGAGCAGCGATGGAATTGGATTTACAAGATGCTGTGAAACGAATACAAAGATAATTTTATAAGCGTTGGACCGATAACTGTCAGAGATTGCACACTGAACGATGCTACGCTCGTACGTCTCGATTCTTCGTCTGTACGCATTACAATGACCGAAATGACGCTACGCCGTATGTTTAAATTTGACGGATGTATCGATGTAATGTTCGAACGATTAGCCCGACTCGTCGATACGGTCGATGTCAAGTATACGCGATTCTCCAACATCGCGTTCAAAGACACAATACGCGATAGTGACATCTTTAACAAACATCAACTCGTCGATTATAAGCTATTGGCTATGTAACAATAATATGTGAATAAAATTTTTTTTTTGTTCATATCATTATATATGTGCTTTTTTATTTCCCATCAAACCTATCTTATGCCATATGTACCTATCCATTGAAATATATTAGGTGTTGGAATTAATTCGTAGCGTTTTACAAGTGATGGGAAGTACTTTCATTAATGTATTTTTTAATGCTCATGTGAAATAAATAACATTCTTTCATTAAAAACGCTACGAATTAATTCCAACACCTAATAAAAGAATGAATAACAAGTATGAAAATAAACGTGCGCAATTCGAAGATTAAAATTGATCTTTTTATTTTATATCATTTACTTGATCGCGTGATATTTATATAACATTGATGATGATGATGTCATCGCTAGAACATGTTGTGACATGTCCTACCATGTCGAATGGTCGTGAAAAATCTGGTCACGTGACATGTACACTATTTGGCAACGTCGCATTTACATCAAATCGCATTGATGATATCATCACTATCAGAACATGTCGTGACATGTCAAATGGTTTTGAATGCGAAAAGAAAAAAAAGGAAATAGGAGTAGATGGCAACGCATCGAGAAAGATAGTAAATATATGAGATAGCGCGCACAGCGGCGGCAGTCCGCGACACATTTTAGGATGGGCGCGAGGTCCGCGGTGGCGGCGGCGGCGGTGGCTCGCAATGTAATTTGGGGTGGACGCGGAGTCTGCGGCGGCGGCGGTCCCCAATGATACGTCACAACATGGCGGCATGTATCATCATATCGATAAAACCGATAGTGCCGGGACTTCCCCGCGCCATACGCCCCCCCCCCTTAGAGGACTTGGGTTAGAACCCGCCTTGCTTTACTACTAACGTTGCTTTTAACGCCTTTTGCTTTTTAATATCTTTTTTGCCATCGACACGCAAGGCGTACATTTTCGCTTTAAGCTCGACGAATTCGGTCATGATCGCACCATGTTTTCATCTTTCATTAAACCGGAAATTTTGTATTTACTAGCGGAATGTCGTAAGCATTGTCGATCATAATCGCTCGTATCGAATCTATTGATATCGCGTTTCATAACAGCGTAGACATCGTGCACTTAATGTGATAAATAAGGCTGTCCGTATCGGTATACATAATTTTTCATGAGCGATAACATGTACTCATAGTGAAATTCATATAAACACGTTTTAGATATATCGAGGATGCACATACCCACGTATATCGGTTTGTTGAACTTCATCTCGACTTCCGCATTTCTATCGTGACCAAGATCTCGAAAAAAACGCTTCTACTGTGAAAGTTTGGTTTCGCGATTATTGCCTCTACATTGTATCTCCTATCCTAACGCACTACGAGTCACACGTTCTTCATAGTCTTGCTGAAAATCGCGTTGTTCATTAATTTGAATAAGTTTTTCTCGAACTCATTCTTTTCTAAAATTTGTATTGAATTCAATGTACTCTCGAAGCCATAGAGGTTGCGCGAATTGTAGTATACGATAGATCTTTGTAATGCGGAGACTGTGATGAGTACATTGCTGCAGATTGCGATAATGTATGACGTAACGCTTTTTATCATACAATGTCGCGAGAAGACAATGTCTTCTCCTCTAACTTGCTGGGTGATTTTTCGCGCGTTGGATGGAAAATAATAGATCGGAGTGCACATCATGGACATGTTGCGGATACTTCAAATCACCCTCGAGAACGTAACTCGACGATGAATCTAATGTGACATTCACAACATTAAAATTGTCTACGTCGTCGATCCAGCGAAAATCGGCATATAGAAATAGTTGACATATTGTCCAACCGTACAGATTGTTGACGCCATAGTATATCAGGTACATCGATGGTTTCGATGGATCGTACGATTGCGTGTACTTGTTGTTGGCCTGCGCATACCTGTTTGAACATTGACTCATATCGCCACGTATATTACGTTCGATGAATAGAATGTCAACGTCGAATAAGAAATTCGAAATTGACGCGAGTATGTTTCAACATTGTGTCCCACATAAAATCCGGTGTATAATAATACGCGAGATTGATACGACGAGTCCATAACTCGTGATGCAACTATCCCGAAAATTCTCAAATATATCGGCCAACAACAATACATATGTTTTTAAATATAGATCACTGTATTCACTGTGGCGTTTTCCGTCCGTCACAAGGGCCGCATGGCCTGACCGAACAGTGCAGTCTAGCGTCCTGAGTCCTCTCACATTTTGGAGGGCGGACGCACATGCGCTTTTTTCCGCGATGTTGTTTGCGTGCCTTGCGCGTTCCGCGTCACCGTTTTCGTTTTCCCTTTTCTGTGTATTCCCGTATCGAGGGTCACAGAGGTCGGCGACTCCCGCGATCCTGACAGAATGACGCCACCTCACCGGAGAGAAGAGGAGGAAGAACGACCAGGAATGGGAGTCAAGAGACCGCTGCTGACGGACCCGCCGGGGCGCACGACACCTGATCCCGGGTCACACGCAGGTGATGTCATTCATTATTACGCCCTTTTTGTTGTCGCAAAGCATTTCCTATCGCACCCTCTTCCAGGCGCAAAGCGGATCGAGAGTTGGAACGGCATGACGGGGATGGCACTCTACGTCCCAAGGACGGCGAGAGCTCCGAATAGCTCCGAGGCCACGAGGCGGCCCGAAAAGGATCCTGCGGCCTCTCGAATTTCGCGCGCTAGGACATGCGACACGGGCATGACGCGATTCCCGCGATTAGTGGAGCCGCGGAGCCACATCGCCAATCAGGCGCGATAAGGTCCCCTCGCAGGGATAACAAGCCCTGTGTGCCCCCGGGAGGATTAGCGCCCGGCACTTGTGCTGTGGCGAAAGCATATGAGAGAACGCAGTACGTAGGAGAAGCGAGAGCCTTTCAAGGACGACTCAGACGAGTACCTGCGGGAGTCATGGTGAGACGAGCGTCACAACTGTACAGTCGCCGGTTTCCGCGTCCGGTAGGCGTCGTCTTGTCGGAATTCTGTAGGGCGTATGATAGTGAGTGCGCGTGGCATTGCCGTGCGGTAGATTTTCGGGAGATTCAAGTACGCGTGTCACCTCCCGGAATGGCCCTTATCGTCGGAATAATCCTGCTGCGTCCGCCAAGGCCACAGCCTAGTCATTCGTCGTAGATTTTGTCGCGGGTTACATATTGCGTCGAAGTTCCGTATCGTAATATTGTCACGTATCGTGTCGTCTCGGACGCTTGTAGCGTAAGATTTACATGTCTATTAGGGCGTCGACCCTCTGTGTCATAGCCATTAACGACAATTTATAATAGCAATTGATAAGTGTACGTATTCTGTCGTATCGAGATTGCGTAATGTCGAGTTTGCACGTATTCGAGCCTTCTCTGTATCTCAGCTGAGCGGCGCGAGGCCCCGCGAGCGCGCACGAGGTCACGCCGTGTCCACGCTACCATCGTTGCCGATTTCTCTAGTATTTTCGAGGAGACGAAGTTTTGTTCGTATAATTCGCGAGGGTATCCCCGTGTGGCGTGAGCTCGTGTCGCGGTAATCTAACGAAGTTGATATGTCTAGCGTAAAGCCTCGGGGTCTGCGTGAATCTGCTATCGCGCTCAAGTAGAGTTTATCGTCTCGATTGTATCGCCAGATGTAAATGCAAGTCGAAGACTTATTTAATATATTTGTTACTTTTACTATTGTTGATTCGGGTGTATTTTATTCTCGCCCCTATTCGCTCTTCCAAACGATCCGTTCTTCTATCCGATCTAGATCTTACTTTCAAATACTGTCGAGGGATAGTCGCGAAATTAATGCGTTCAGTGTCCCGGGCAATGGACTTTATCATTTCACACGAATGCCGTACGAGTTGACGGGAGCGGAACCACAGGGGGGGAGATGGAATCACATACGTTCATATTTGGACGACATCGTTATCGTAACGTCTACTTTCGAAGGACATTTAGAATGGCTTGAGGGAATTTTAAATAAGATCTTCGCCGCCGGTCTGACTGTGAATCTCGAGAAGTGTGAATTTTGTCGTTCACAAGTTCGTTATTTGGGATTTATAGTACAAAAGGACGGCTTAACCGTCGATCCAGAAAAAGCAACGCCAATTGTAGAATATCCCGCTCCACGCAATCTCAAGCAGTTGCGCAGATTTTTGGGCATGTCGTCCTGGTACCGTCGCTTCATTCCGCGATTTGCTACGGTCAGTGAATCGCTCACGCGCTTGTTACGGAAGAACCAGCGCTGGGAGTGGGGAGGTGAACAAGACCATGCTTTCAAGCGGATTCGTGCAAACTTAATATCCGCTCCTACCTTGTCTTGCCCTGATTTTAGTGTTCCGTTCGTTCTGCAAACCGACGCCAGTTCCGTTGGTATCGGTGCCGTTTTAACGCAGACCATCAAGGACAGGGAAAATATTATCGCGTTCGCGAGTCGCGCGCTGTCGGACCCTGAAAAGAAATATACTCGGTTACCGAACAGGAGTGTTTGGCGGTTGTATGGGCGATACATAAGTTTAGACCGTATTTAGAGGGCTATAGATTCACGGTGATAACCAATCATAGTAGTTTGCATTGGCTTCGCCATTTGAAAAATCCGACGGCCGATTGGCGCGTTGGGCATTGGAGTTGTTAGAGTATAATTACGAGATAGTACATCGCAAGGGTGCTTTGCACCACGTACCGGATGCCTTATCGCGTGCTTTTGAGAGAGACACTGGGGATGATGAGAATGTTAACGCTTTGTTGGTGGCTGTCGCGGATGTCGAAGTTTCGGATGGTATAGGAGACCTTTGGTATTGTGAGAGCTTTCGCGAAGTTTCGGAGAAGCCTAAATTGTTTACCGATTAGAAGTGGTCGATGGCCAATTATATTATTTGAGGCCGCAAGCCACAGCGTCGGACGTGGTAGAGGATCTCGATCGTTGGAAGTTAGTATTGCCGCGTGAGAGGAGGCGGAAGGCTCTGAATGAATCTCACGATGACCCTCAGGCGGACCATCTGGGGATCGATAAATCGTACCGGCGTCTGGCTGTCGCGTATTATTGGCCGAATATGTTTAGGGATGTAGCGAGATATGTCCACGTGTGTGATATTTGTTAGCGTACGAAGGTAGAACAGGCGGGCCCTGTGGGACTCATGGGTCGGCGGATCGCCGAAGCCATGAATGACCGTTGCCGCCGATATTATGGGATTCTTCCCGCGTAGTAAGTCAGGTTTCGCATATGTTCTCGTAATCCATGACTTGTTTACCAATCCAGTGTCGCGCCCTGAGGGCCGCGAACGAAAGGTTGATAAGCGAGGCCCTGGAGGACCTCGTCATCTCGCGCTGGGGTACGCCTAGATTCTTGCTCACGGATAACGGCACGAAGTTCGTTAATAAAACATTGCAAGCGTTCGCCGCATGAGCGCGGCATCATTCTTACTACCATCCCGCCGTATCACCCACAGGCTAATCCCATCGAAAGGATAAATAGGATACTCAAAACCATGATTGTGTGGCCTTTCTCGGCCGTGATCACCGCCGTGGGACGCTCATCTGAGGGATTTCCGGTTCGCATATAGTAGCGCTCACTCATCGGTCGGCACCATATCCGCTTTTCTAAATCTAGGTCGCGAATTGGAGCCGGCACGGTCGTTATGACGAGAGGGCCGAGGGGCGACCGGGGTGGAGCCGCGAGACTCCGCGAACTGGGAGGAACGCATGCGGAAGTTGCAATCGCTGCACCGTTGGGTTAGCGATAACTTCGATCAGGCCCATCAGCAGCAGGCCCGACACTATAATTTACGAAGACGCGATCGCACCTTTAAAGGGGGGATCTCGTTCTGAAACGACAACATACTATCGTCAGCGGTTCACAATGTCGCCGCCAAGTTATCGAAATTCCAGGGACCATTTAAGGTTAGTGGAATTCTTTCTCCAGTAGTATATGAGTTGGCAAGCCTCGAAGGCGTTCGGGTGGCAAAGGTGCATGTGAAGGATCTCAAGCCATACCTCATTCCCTGACCTTGTTAATCCCTAGTGTCACCTTTGCAGTTATCGGTATCGAAGTTATCACTGGATAGGGGGCGTGGAGAACATTCTAATCGTGCGCCGCCACCTTGAGAGGATGGGAGAGAGAGGCGAAGCCTTCCGAAGGAGGTATGACGCCCTATTCCGGGGAATCCGATGGGACTACCCAACTTTCTGGCGAGAGGCGAGAGAGGTGGCTGAGGAGTACCGGTGCAGCGGCACCGGAGGGGCCGTCGTGAGAAAGTGGCCCGATACCCAGGACGCCGCTGTGTAGACGGGGGACGGACCACCCCGGACCAGAGATGCGTCCCAGCAGATGGACCCTCCCCCCCATGCCGCCCACTACCCCTCCGCCTCGGAGAGCGGAGGGGGAAAGGAGAACACCACCACCTCAGCGCCGCGACGGAGGTCAGATAGGACCGACAGGTTACACGGTGGAGAGACCGGCGCACCCGGGAGGGTGTTGGAACTGCGATCGGAACACCCACTCGGACTGCCCTATAGCCGTGACTACCCTTTTTGTTACGACTGCGGGCAGGCGGGAACCACGAGGAAGAAGCCCCCGCTGTAAAGACGAATACGCTCAGAAGGATCTGTACCGTCCCGCATCCTAGACTTATCGAACACTATCATATCGCATATCCACAATAAAATATTATCGTCAAAGTTATTTCTGATCCTTGACTCGCCGCTCTATTTCCCTTTCCTCTCTCCAGTAATGCCGACCCTGCCGCCTGCTTAATGGTCCTGTGATGCGGCTTTGCGCTTCGTTTCGAGGTGAGTGGTAGAGCTTATTCCTGCTCTCACCATATTTCTTTGTCTTTTTTTTTGCTTTTCGACTTTGTGATGTAATAAGATTTCTCGGTTTTGTTTTCGTTGGTGATGAAGTTTGAAAGTACGACATGGCTGTTGGCAAGGCGTTTGGCGCGAAGTTACCTCCGTTTGTATAGCCACGATCCAGCGGTGCCGTATCTCCCTCATAAGATTTTTTTTGAGGGGGGGGGGGAAGACTATCGGGCTAGCTGCTACCGGAAGCCGAATTGCGTACCGCTTAGCGAGCAGGATATTGCAGGAATAGAAAATTTTTTTTTTCTCTTTCCTCCCTTCGTTCTCTGCTCTCACCACTTTCTTTGTTTTTGTACCCCATATTGGGAGTCGGGAGACTCGAAGAATGATTTTGGCGTGTGTTGACGTGGCGGAGAGAGAGGAGCTCGAAAGCAGGGTGGTAGAACATATTCTCAGGATCGCGAGACGTGTTCGCGAGGCCGCCAGCGACTGCCTCCCCTCATTGTTTGGAGTTAGTACCGTTTTGCGTAGGTCCTTTCCGTAGATTCCGAAGAGCCCTCGCGTTAGGGGGGCCGGAGGAGGAAAACCGTCAGTACCGTACCGTATTTAGGAAAAAGGCTACCCGGAAAAGGCTCGCCCAGATGACGTATCGCTGGATAACGATTGAGAAGAAACTGGCGGCTATCAACGTTCGTCATAGTCAAGACCTCCTCGATTCTCCCCGGGGAAGGGGGAGTTGTGACGTAACGTTTTCTGTCCGTCACAAGGGCCGCAGGGTGTATTTTATTCTCGCCCCTATTCGCTCCTCCAAACAATCCGTTATCCTCGACCGCGAACCGCCCCCTCTGCCACTTTCGAGGCTGAGTTGCTGAGGGCTACCGGCTGAGAGCCCGTCGACATTCACAACTCATTAGAATATGGCATAAAGAAAATATCGCGTAATTTCGAGAAAGAATGGCACACTCGCTCGTGCCTGGCGCCCAATTATTGGTTGTGATTGTGTACCGCCCTTAAGAGTGGCCGTGTGAAGACGTATTTCTGTCACGTTTAACGCCACCCGTCATCCGATCGAAAATCTTGGCTGTGAGTGTGCAACGAAGTTGCGCCACGTTCGTGAGTGTGGTTGCAAATTTGGCACCCAACGTGTGAGGTCCGAATATAGAAACAGAATTTTTTTTTCTTTTCCCAGTAAATAAGAGTGAGGAATCAAATCGTTCAGAATCTATACGTTCTTTACATGAGGTAGCTATATCCTTAATAATAAAGTGTGCGTCGTAACTCAATAAATTATAAAAAATTACGGGAATGCAATATGAATCTTTATAATTTAATTGCAATTTGAGTGCGCGCCTCTATATCGCCCGGTGGCAATAATTAAGTGGCAATCGCGTACTCGTGTATTGTCAATCCCAAACGGTTTTTCGCACACATGGCAGTGCATAGTGCTGTTAAACTTTTGCCAATCTTCTCGCGAGAAATCTGTCATGGGTACATTGTGAAAGTATAGACTTTACACTATACGCTAAACTTCTGAGTTTCTCGGCGAACCATGCAACACAATCGTTATTGCGACGAAAGCGATACACAACGAGTTGCCGTACGAATAATGCGCGTAATACCCGATGCTAAACACGTTGGTACTTATATGCTGACATATTCTCTCTCCGTTTTCTCCAGGGTGCATTCCAGGTTGGCGTAGATCATGAATAGGATACGCTCCTTCTTACAATGATTGTAGCTGAAACTCAACCATTTGTTGTCCTCGCTCGGCAAACCGATGGCGCAATCGTTTAATTTTCCACAGTCTACATATCTACTACGTGGATATCCAGCTTTGCATTAGATGCAAAATAGTGTAGGCATCTGAAAAAAAATATAATTTTTTTATTGTCACAAAAAGATTACAAAAAAATATTTTAAATTAAATATATACACATACCTATTGCAAAAGTATTTCTTGTGTTCATTATATATTTATATATTTATTAATTAGTGAGTTCACGAGGCAGAACAGATCCTTTATCCATATAAAATGCCCTGTATTATTGTTGCATAGACCCTGTACATATAAGATATTGACGTGTTTGGCCCTCTTTCGGTCAGTAAGCCGTAATGGAAGAATTTTTTGCTCCTTGATGAGGAAACATTGATGGAGATGTCATTAAGACTTTCAAATTTTTTAATTTGACTCAATGTCATTGGAAACTGGATACCTGTGAGATTTAGCACTATAGAATAATGCAGATATGATGACTCTCGTTCCGTATGCTTTTTAGCTGGATGTAGAGGCAACCATTGACCAGGCAAAACATGCATTGTCCATAGATCGCACGTTGAGAGCACCGCTCTCTTCATTTTAATTTCTCGCGGGAGTTCGATGCAACATCCTGCTGCAACGGATTGTACTTGTTTACAGTTAAATTCAGGATACTCGACAGCGTCCATCCGCTATCGCATTCCTGAAATTCTTCCAGCACCTCACCCCGCGGCTTGCACCATGGCTTAGAATATACGTAGATATGCTACTGAAGAGTTCATAGTTTCTCGTGCTCACACTTTTATTCGCACGTTTATTACCTGATACAAATTCACCATTAAACACTGTGTTTATCTTAATATTATCTTTTTTGTGAATAACACTTTGCACACGTTCCAGCACTATCTTTCTTGCATCTTCGAGGAATTGGCGAGGTTCGATGTGTCCTGAGTTTATTACGGCACCGGTAGATATACAGCTTTCGAACTGTTTCGGCTGTATCAACCTCACGCCATCGAAGTCCCGGCACCTACTTGCACAAAACGTTCATGCACAGTCTTTCAAATTCTCGCGATACGAGCGCTCAACGATTGTTTAACACCAATTGATAATCGTGGATGTTTAGCACGACTCTGTTCCTCCAGATTTGATGAAATTATTGCAACGCTGTTACCACGCACACAAGAAACTCTTCTCGCATATTCAACTGAGCGGCTTGCACTATGAGATCACGCTTCGTTTGATCCATATTAAAATGTACTGTTTTTCACAGTCCATCCAAAGATTTCAGCTTGCGTTATCGAATGACTTGTTACATCAACATGACTGTCACTGTCATTTTCATAACATGAGTCCGCGATACCATAATCTGATTCTGATTCTGATTCTGATTTTTCTTCATCAATTATAAATTTATCTTCTAAATCTTCTAAATCAATTTCTAATTCTTCTTGAGCTTCATATTTTGTTTCTACTTCTACTACATCTTTGTATTCCATCTTATAATAATAAATAAAATTCGAAGAAAAAAATTTGGAAAAATTAAAGATTCGCATATGTATTTCCTTAAATCTTTCAGTTTACTACTGACAGCATGTATACAGATCTCTCTATTTTTATATGTTACTGAGGGTAGGAGTTGCATTTTTGTGAATATTCTTTTTCCATTATCGAATTTTTTACTTTTGTATCCTTCTAGGTGATTCATAATATAGTCTGATGTCTTCTACATCGATAATTAAGATATGTAAATTCCAGACAAAAGACTAAATGGAAATGGAATATTAATGGTACATTATTTTCATAAATAGACATACTTTATTATTGTTGGTATCGATCTCTTAGATAAAAAAAAGGTTTGATATTATTAAAATGCATTCTTAGTGTCATTGTACGGGCTTAATGACAGTTACATAAAAAATTAACTTGCATATTTTTTAAGATAAGTAAAATTCTAGATTGGATACATTGCTCAAAACTCATTTTTGAAAAAAGATAATGGGAACAGACAGACTTTATTGTCGTTGGCGCCGATATCTTTAGATAAAAGAGATTCGATATCATTAGAATGCATTCTTATGATGTGTGTCAATTTGGTATCCTTCGATCACGTTGTTCTTCAAAATGTAATATTAAAAAAATCCCCTCTATTTTAGGGTGTGTAAAAAAAATGTGGAAGAGAACTGTTTAAAAGAAGAGCTCTGGGCAACGTTACCACATCAGTCGTTCAGAGAGCTTCAACAGAGTTCAGACAGCTATTGCTAATTATAAGTGCTCCGAGAAAATAAAATATCTCAAGCCATGAACTATTACGTTCCAATTCAATAGGATGAGGCGTGCAAAAGACAGTAAGTTCATTTAATTTTATAAAATATTTCTGCTTATACGTATTATATGTTATGTATTTTTGTAAGATCTATTTACATGTTTTCTTTTTCTCAAACATCGTCTAGTACATCTTTGAAACCTCGCTACATATCTCGTATCTTGATGAGGAAGTATGCATTGACATCGACAGCATACAAATTTCTGGACATTGGGATCATTATAGGATGTCTATGTCTTATGTGCAAATTGCGATCGGTAATAATCGAGGCAATCTTATCTCGCATGTTTATACCTCATGCTACGTGGAAGATATTCATCGAGAAGCGTGCAGATATCGAGCGATTAATGCAATCCCATCATCATCACTGATTCAAGCTCTAAATATGGAAATTGTTAAAATTTATGATACGAATAACGTGAAGTTAACATTAAATGGCACATATTTGTATATGAAATCAACAACTGTGCTTTTCTTATTTGTTTGAACTTGAGCAATGTATTGAACATGTATTCTATGAACTAAGTCAATATACGCACGGTTAGTAAGAAATTCGAATATTTTGTGTCATTTTTAAGACAAAATTGTATTACTAATAAAAGCGATGCTGCAAGCACTTTGTACAAAATTTATGATAAAAATTCTATAGAATGTGAACTAATAGTCTATAGTTTAGATTATATTGTACATACTGCATTACATGATAAATAAATGTATGTTAAAATATATATTCTTTTCTTCTAAAATTATTTTATCCTTAATATCTTCGCTATTTCTTCTTCATATCTTCGTAGTAATATTGAATTAGTCAATAAAAAAGCGCGCTTGACTATTTGTATTGATAAAAAAAAATATTATTATAATTAGTGTTATTAAGTTATATGATTAAAAATTGATAAGAATATTATTAAAAATCATCATTAAAAATCGTAAATACCATATCTATTTAAAATCGTGTGCAAAAAACAAAAGAGAGCGCAATGGGAGGAAGAGAAAGTGCAAATAATAAGTATAATACCACTGCAATGGATGGAAGAGAGAGAAAAACTGTATCTTACAATGAGTTGGAGAGAGAGGACAATAGTTTAAAGAGAGAACGCAACGGGTGAAAGAGAGAAGGAATAAATTCCTTCTTCCCCTCTAACACGGATGATGCGCTTCCCTCTCCCACGAACTCAGCATCTGTGATTTCGCTTCTCCCTATCCGCACGATACTAGAGCCATCTGCTGGTTCCGTTAGAATCGGTGCTTATATCCTACTTTATAATTGTTTACAAAAAATTTAGATCGATCTACAAAACAAAGATAAAGATAATATCATAAGAGAATATCAGATATCGAATTATATGTTGATAAGAAAGCATAAAATTATTGTCACTACACAATTAGATAGATCGAAATTTAATTCGAGCATTGTAAAAATTAACTGATAATGTAAGGTACGAATAGATAAACATAGCATGTAATGTGAGATGTGTTTATATTTTAATACTAAAAAGGTCCTGATGTAAGGATGAAACATTTGTTTTAATTTATATTTTTCAAGACATTAAATATTAGCACTAAGAACTAACGGTGACTCGTCTTTTTACCTTTGCAATATGAAAATTTTTTACCGGAATACTTTGTCATTCTGATAAAAGATTTTTCATACAAATATAATTATTTAATCATAAGTTTAAATAATAATGTATGTAAAATCTGTGATTAATATTTAATAAAACTTAATAAATCATAAAATGTATATGCGTAAACAAGTATATATTTGAGCATAAAGTTATACTAATTTATTTTCACAATTTTTAAAAATGTTATTGCAACATTGTTAAAATAATGCATATCTACATTATAACAATATTTCTGAAACAGGCAATGTTGCAACGTTGCAGCAACATTGCTACAAACTTCTGTATAAGTATAATAATTCTGTGTAAATATAATAATCTTCAAAATCATATGTTATTTCAAAATAAAAAATTAATTGAACAAATATCTGAAGCTGTTTTGTTTTCTTTTATTCTTAATATGCTTAATTACGCTTAAAAATTGTCTTTTCCCATCAAATTGAAGCGTAACTGTAATATAATTTATGGAGCAAATAGAAAGACTAATGATCTACACTACGCAAAAAAATTAAAGATTCATCTAGTCCTCAAAAATAGATAAATATTCAAAAGAGTGTAACTTCAAAAATAATCATAACGAGATTTTTAGAAAAGCATTTTAAAGCTTAAAATATTTACTTTTAAGATCGGTAATTAATATTTTGATCAGATTGATTTTTTACGGAATTATACAAACAGAAATGGATATTCATCAAATTAACAAATTTTGTACGAACTTTACAAAGGTTTATGGCGTGAAACAAAAATTGCAAACAAATGCGGTTTACAGCAGCCGAAAGAGGGAATCTTTACTTTCAATTTGCTTTTTTATTGAATATTGTACGATTTTTTTCAACAAGTTATTCAATATTGGAGCAAAAATAATCCCTTTTACTTTAATGTTGAATAATTCGTTGAAAAAAAATCATACAACGTTCAATAAAAAAGCAAATTGAAGATAAAGATTCCCTCTTTCAACAACTGTAAACCGAATATTTGTGTGCGATTTTTATTTCACGCCGTAGAAACTTTGTAAACTTCGTACAAAATTTTCAGATTTGATGGATTTCTCTTCGTATAATTCCGTAAAAAAATCAATTTGATCGATATATCAATTACCGATCTTGAAAGTAGATATTTCAAGCTTTAAAATGCTTTTTTAAAAATTTTGTTATGATCATTTTTGACAAAATTACACTCTTTTAAATTTTTGAAGACTAGGTGAGCCTTTAATTTTTTTGCGTAGTGTATTTCATGATCAGGAGATATGTAAGTGTAATTTTAAGCTTTTTTAAAAATTTTGTTATGATCATTTTTGACAAAATTACACTCTTTTAAATTTTTGAAGACTAGGTGAGCCTTTAATTTTTTTGCGTAGTGTATTTCATGATCAGGAGATATGTAAGTGTAATTTTAAGCTTTTTTAAAAATTTTGTTATGATCATTTTTGACAAAATTACACTCTTTTAAATTTTTGAAGACTAGGTGAGCCTTTAATTTTTTTGCGTAGTGTATTTCATGATCAGGAGATATGTAAGTGTAATTTTAAGAGAAAAAACAAAGATATATTTTTTTATTATATTATATAATCAGAATAATTATTTAAAAATATAATCTAACACATATAACTCTCAAAATACATAACATAAATTACCAATAATTATAAAACAACTGGATAAATTCAAAAATATTTATAAAATCGAGGGCTAATAAATCAAACGATGGTACTAGCTCTTATGTGCTAATAATTAAAATTTTTAATAAATTAAATATAAATCATAATCAAACGTTTCAATCTATTATTAAATCATTCTCAATGTTAAATAATATTACAAATCTTCAAAATCATCAATACAATTTAGAAGTCTTTATATAAAATCAATCTTTTTTCAATCGAAGATTTCGTGAACAACCATATATAAACCAATAGTACAATACTTGAATATACATGTTGCAATTTTGTGATATTCATCTAATTAGAACAGTTCTTACTAATCCACACCAACTGCATTTTTTTCATTGTAGAATTTTGATGGAATAGATTAATGTTGTATTAATATTATTAAGATGCGGTGGAGTCAAATCTAAGTTCAAACATGCTTTCAAAAACTTAATTTTAACACGTGTTAAAATATTTCTTTGTAATAAAAAAAGTTTGATAAATCACTTTAATAAATAACATGTCTGTAGACATAACATAAATATAACAACTGTGATCTTTTACCAATTTAACGAATATTATATAACTGATATGTATAATATAAGAGGATACGTATTAGGAATGTGATTTAGTTTTGAGAGTTTTGCAAGAAATGGCACATACTAATGTCAGTGTTGTTGATGACATTCTAATCAGCTATTATTTTTTAATGCTTTAATATTACTCCATGATATTTAGTCGTTCACTAACAATAGATTCAGTAAACATCGTGTTTGTACCATTTAAAAAATGGAGCTTCCTAAAGAACATTTTGTTTTTTAATAAAAAAAAACGGTGATTAAAGGTCATAGGACTCTGATAGAAATTTATGGTGATTGCTCCATCAATTAAGACATGAATATTGGTTTTGCCGATTCAAATGTGGTTTCATTGTCATTCAGCAACAAAAATTTAAAAATGCAGATTTGCATTATTATAAGCATTATTGGACGAAAATCCAACACAATCCACTTCAGAACTTGCTAGAGAATTAAATGTTGATGGTACAACAGTTACATGATATGTTATTTAAATAAATCAGTTTTTGGGAAAAAACCCACAAAACTAAATCACACTCTTAATACTACAGATACATTGAATTTATCCAACTATTAATCATGCAGAGATGTTTAGAAGATGCTATTAGTATTTTTTGATCGTTTTATTCTTGTTTAACATCTAATGAATAATATAGACAGAATAACATAAATAGCTATAATGTCTCCCTGAACGTAGCCCTGCAGATCATTCATGAGATTACTCATGATCAGTTCAAAATTGAATGTTACAGACAAGACGCTTTTTTCACTTTTTACTATCCATAGCGTCAATTTTTATCACTTGTACCTAGAAATATATTAAAAAGACATTTATATTACATTACAATAATATATTATTGGTATATTTCTGAAGAATAATAGGAACAGAAATGATATGTTAAAAAAGTGAAATGTTGCTGACATAGAGCTGTATTAATACATGTTATGTTTATCGTTACAAATAATATTATATGTAACGATTCTGACATTCGTGTAATATTACGTAACGTTGTAATTTGCTGGATCATCAATTAAAAAATAATTATTTTCCTTTTTTCCAAAATAATTTTTTATTTTTTAAAAATCAAAAGTATGATTTCTTTTCTACATGTATAGTAACGGAACTTAAATGTTTAAAGTGAAATAAAATAATGACTGCTCCACGATTATTTCCTTTTTACGTATTTCATGACACTTTGTAATTTTTTACTTACGATTGTCTTGCAACCATTATGAACAACGCAATCATCTGATTCGAATGCTTAATATTAAAATATTAGGTAGTCAAATATATGTAGTAACTGATATAGAATTTTTTTGAATAAACTTTTAAGTTTTCTGAAAAAATTCAAAACTAAAAAGTTTACTTATTAGCCTCGGTCTTCTCTAATGGAATTTTAAAGACCGACTATTGTATAAAATTCGATTTAAGGTTAATACGAATATATTATATTATAGTTTCAATTTTGATTTTTAATTTTATAATTTTTTGAACTGATTTTTTATACTAGATTGATTTTATTCATTTATTCTCACCGAATTGTATATTCAGCCGGAAGTTTTTAGTAGTCCAGTGTCCATTCTCGAGAATTCAAACATGTACCTAAGGGAAGGGGATATGTACCGGTGAAGGAAGTTAATTCAGTGCGTCCGCGATAGTATCTTCGCGAACGAGTGCGACGATTCACCTCGATCGAGTACGCACAAGTTTTCTGGCTGCGACGTACGTCCGCCGCGAGGCATCCGTGCGTGCATTTCAAGAGCGATGCATAGGTCAATTTATTTGATCCTTTGATTATCGTGGACTGTTGCACATATATCTGCCGGAGCGACCCGCAAAGGAAAATCTCTTCCCTTCGTGTAAATAAATTGTAAATTGATTCCGTTGATGATGTGCTGCTTATATTCACTTTTCCTGTCTTTCTTTCTCTCGCAGGAGAAACCTGATCCTCTTGCATGCGTGACTTTGAATATTATCTCATCTTAATTAAAAGCAATGTTAATTTCAAAATGATGTAACACTTTTGTGTGTCATTTATCACGTAATACAGTAACTCGTACGATCGTCCGATTTTCTGCATCACATCCGGTTTTTTTTAATCTTTGCATCGTTCAGAAATCGAAAGAGATGATACTTAATGTTGATAAATATTTCTTATTTTTATATTTTGTGAAATATACATATAATTTGTAAAGCATAAGTGACTTCCGGAAGTGAAAATGTATTACAACGATATCAATATCGTGGAGATTAGAACATTATATAATAAACACGTAAGAAATCCTCTTGCTATATGTAAATACACAATACTTTTCATCATCAAAATTAAATAATCAATTATTAATTATCAATTAATTTTTAATTATTCTATTAAAATTATTTATAAGAACATTAATTTACAGATATACACATATATATATAGTATTTTTGTCTAAAATTTGAAAAGAATTTAAAAAAAAGTATTTTAACTCTTTTCAGCCTGACTTTTTTCCTAAGAATAATTAGCATTTAATTCATATCTTACTTAATAAAGGTTTTAAAAGTCGCTGATTATGAATCTGTAATCAAAATTTCAAAATTTAAAATGGCAGATCCAATGTTGGACCAAAATGTAAAATTTTCTTCAATTTAAATTAAATTTTATTTCCCACATCCTCTATCCCATGCTTCAAGAAATTCCTATGAAATGTAAACTGATTCAGCCTTTTTTATTTATTTTCTCATCTGCATTAGATCTGACATCTTGAATTTAAAAATTACGACTTTAAATTCGTAATTAGTGTCTCGAGTTTCACTCAAATTTAACAAAATTTAATCTGCCAAGTGGGATCATTTTAAATGTTGAATTTTTTACTACAAATTCGTCATTAACGACCTCAAAACATTACAACTTACAACAAAGTTTATCATTTTAGTCTGTCATATTGAATTCGTAATTTGAAATTAAATAGCGATTTATTTGTATATAACATTTATTGTCCTTCAAAATGAGCGCAGAAAAAATTCGCTATCTTAATTTTTGCGAAAGATATATGTATTTTTAACTTTTATTCCATTTTATAATTATAATATATATTATAATTATATAATTATATAATTAGAATATTTGACGAAGTGTGCAGATCAAAGAGTGAAATTTATGAGGATATTGATTTTTTTATAAAGAGTCCTATGCTTTATCTTTAAAATAAGCCTAAAAAGAAGCTATTTTTATTTTTGTGAAAGATATTTTTTAAAGAATCATGACATACATATGAGGCATTCCATGTCAAATCGGGCACCTCTGAAATATCGTCATTTTTAATTTTTTTTTTAATTTATTGACATATTCTACAGATAAAAATATGAAACACATGTTTCGCGCGCGCACGCGCACACACGCGCGCACACACACACGCACACACACACACACACACACACACACACACACACACACACACACACACACACACACACAAAGTTTAACGTTTTTTTGTGAAGTTATTTACGCTTGTAAGTTGCAGAAATTCATGAACGTTGCTCATGCGAACATTCAAATTATTATATCGTCGAAAACATTAGTCGTACAAAAAATGCAAGAGACAAAATTTAAAGATCTTAAATTATTCTATGGATAGGTTATTTTTAATTTATCATTTTCCATTCGAGTTCCATTTTGTAATTTTTAGGATTACACTTCATAATTGAAGTGGGAATATAATGATATTTTTACAAAATTTTTTAATTGGTGAATCGATGATGAAAAATGTTAAAAATTGTAAATAAATGAAAAATGATTTATCTGATAAATTAAAAATAACCCATCCATAGAACAATGTAAGATCTTTAAAATTGATCTCTTGCATTTTTTTGTACAATTAATGATTTCGATGATATAATAATTTAAATGTTCGCCTGAGCGACGTTTTTATATGAATTTTTGCAATTTACAAGCGTGAATAACTTTACCAAAAAAATCTCAAATTTTATTCGCGATACACATATGTTATATTTTTATTTGTAGAATATGTCAGCAAATTTAAAAAAAAAATTAAAAATGACGATTTTTCAAAGATGTCCAATTTGACGTGAAATGCCTCATGTCCCACCAAACACGAAAGGATTTACAGCAATTTTATTAAATAAAATATTGTATTTTAAACAATTTATCGTTTTTTAAAAAAGCGTTAAATAATAACAAGAGAAGACAGTAAACTGATCTTTGCGCCAATTTCGATGAAACTCTTAATTGGAAGAATTATATAAACTAAATTCTCCCGAATACAATGATATTCTTTAGGGCAGACAGTTAAGTCGTTTGCAATATTAAAGAAGAAAGTTTAAAAATGGTCACAATTAATCCTAAATCAACACGTAAAGGACACTGTTTCTTAAAATATACAAAAGAGAAAAATAACTTTTACAACGATATAGGAAATACAGATGCATGATATTATTATAAGTAATTTAAATATTGCATTTTAAGATGTACAATATTTAGAAAAAAACTAAAAATTAATATTGCATTTTTGTTTTTATATTTTTGTATGGTCAGGTATATGTAAATTGTCATACATATATATATATATATATATATATATATATAATATATATTTTTTAATTTGTTGACATATTAAATTTTTAGGTATTGGCTTTGGATTAATTTCAGCCATTTTTAGATTTTTTTCTTTAATTAGTACAAAACAAACGTGCGCTACGCACACGCTATTTAGCATTTGACGTTATTAAACTTCACTGTAACTTCACTATATTATAATTCTTCTTTTTGACAAAATTCATGCACTTATTTCGTGAAGGAAACAGTTGTATTGTAAACAGTATAACCGTTCACAAAGTAAGCGCATGGAGAGAACCAATAAGCATTGCCGGAAAGAGGCAATAATATACTTCGAGAGATTCGAGACATTCGATTTTCGATGAATTTTATCAAATAGAATATTTTAGAAACGATTAATCGTCGGCTTCTAAATAAGGTCATCTGCACTATATTTATAGAAATTCATTAATATTATCAAATTTCATCGAATTCAATAAAAGTCAGGTCTTCCATTATAAGATATATGATATAAATTTATACATTTTAAATGCTTTATTATAAGTGTACATGTAAGAAATATAATAAAGTGAAATAAAGTAAAAGAAATGTAAAAGGAATAACAAACACAACGTATTAACAAATTATTAAATCAGACGATTTTTTTCGATAGATGAAAAGACTCCATAAAAGCAATTCGGCATGAATTTATTACGGAGCTCTCGAGCAACGCAATTCGTTGTATTAATCTCACTGATCATTATCAACGCACGATCTTGCGTCGCTGAATCGAGTGGCGAATATCTTCAGAAGGCGATGATTGAGCTTCAGGAATTAAATGTGCCTTCAAATAGTCTAACGATGTACGATCGATTGTCGTCGATGAACCTAGGTTATCAGCAGGGCTATCATGATTACAACAGGCATCGCAAGATCAGTATCAACAATGTCCATCAAGGCGTGCAAAAGACAATTGCAGATGTGCCTGTCGAACCCGCGGGCAGCATTATACAGCATTACGCAGTACGTATAAATATTTAAACACAGTACTTAAACGAATCTAATTTACAAAGAAATGAAAAGGATAAATTAGAAGAAATTCTCATAGAGATTTATCTTATAAATGCACTTTAAATCTTTGGCAGATTGAAAACGTGATTATTATTTCTTCACATTTCTTTTTTTATCTTTTATATTTATTATTATTATTTTTTAAATTATCTTTTCTAATCTCACTCTCTGTTTAATTATTAATTTTTAGTAATCTAAAAATTTGATCCTTTGCCTTTTTTCTATCTTTTTTTAATTATTATAATGCTTAAACAATCGATTTTTTTAAATTCAATTTTTTTCTCTAAATTGTTGATCATTAGTAATCTGAAAATTTGAACATTATTTATAATTGTCTTTTCTATCATTTTCCATTTTTTTATTTTTAACTTTTTGAAATATTAATTTCATCATTTTTAAACTCCTTTTTAATTTTGTTATTAATCTTTGGTAATTCAGAAATTTGATAATTCTTTGCGATATTTTTATTGGGTTAAGGAAAAAGTCCCTTTACAAGTTAGTAAAAAGACATTTCCCCATTAATATAATATATCTTTCTCAAAAATAATTAAAATTTAAATTAATAAAAAGGATTTTAAAACTTGAAATCTCTACTTTCAAATGGTTATTGTATTTTTTTAATTTATGTTAAATTATGTTAAATAAATTTTGTAATTTTTACATATTAAAACTACAAACTGAAAAAAAATAAAAAATTTCTTCTCACTTTATAGATCTGTACTTAAAAAAAATTTTGAGCAAATTTTCGATTATCTATCATAAAAGCTTGAAGCTTCCCCTACAAAATCGTTTTTTTTTTAATGTTCCTACGATTTTTTGTTTTTGAGTTATTTGCAAATTAAGTAAAAAGGAACATTCTGACTTTATTGCTCGTAATTCCATTCAAAATCATCGTAACGCAATTAAAAATATAGATTTTTAAAGCTGAGATTGCTCTATCAAATGATGTAATTACCAATTTTTTTTAAATAGAATATATTGGTTGCTAAAAAAGTTTTTCCAATTTGTAAAAAAACTTTTTCCCTAACCTAATATTCCTTAACATTTATTTCTATTTTTTAAAAGCAGATTTCTTTAATTTCAATGTTTTTTCAACTTTAATTATTCCTTTCTAGTAACCTGAAAATAATAATTATTCATAATTATTTCTTCTATCTCTGACTATTTATTTTAATTGTTTAAAATGTTAATTGTTTAAAACGTTAATTTATCAATTTCTTCTCTAATCTGAATGTCAGGCAGGCGACTGATGTTTGCAAATTTTCCAGGTACGCGACTCCACCGCTGTGACTAGTCACCCGAAGATGAAACAACCGGAGCCGCTGGCGTTCACACGAGCGGAATTGGCCGCATTATACAAAAAGGCCTTGGAAAAAGGGTCAGCGATCAGCGTAGCGTCGTTGATGCATACTCTTAATGCCGCGGGCGGCAATGGCAACGGCAACACGCCGTCCGAGACTGGTCATCCGCAGCTACCGGTCAAACCAATGTACAACTATTACTTCTTCCCATTGAAAAGTTTCGCGTCTGAGCTGCAGAGAGATCATCACCAAGCCGCGGTAAGCGAAAGTCACGGATCCGTTGCGCCATCCGTTAGGAGCGAGATTTTTCCCGGCGCAGCAATCCGGTGTAACCAGATTTTACGCAAGTGTATTAGTATGTCCGCTAATTTGATTTATACCGACATAATGCTAATACACAAGATCAACGTAGCTGTGAGTGAACTTGTGCGACGCGAAACATACCTATTGCTTAGATTTATTTTTTCACAAAATATTACAAATACTTAAGGAAGTCTCATACATTAAAAAACCGAAAAAAATGGTGATTTTTCATGAATTTTTTCAAAAAAATGATTAATATTTACCGTTTAGGAACTTTTTGCACGTTTTAATATAACTATTGTAGAATACACATAAATTTTTAAGTGTAAAAAAAAGTATTATAAAAATATAAATATTTGGTTTGGCGCCTTGCCACAACGTTATGGTTTTCCAACAAAAATACATCCTAGTGGGTATAATTTTTGTTGAAAACAAAAAATTAAGAAATATTGTAATTGCTATAGCCTTTCATCTTAAATAAATCTGAAAAATTTTTTAAAATATATAAATTAAAATTTTGTGCGACTTTGAAAAAAAAAGTTACGATCTTCACTAAGTAGTAGTTTTTTTATGCAAAAAAAATATTAATGTTGATTTTTATTTAATTTTTTAGATTCATCAAGAATTGGTTGATTATTAACTAACTAACGAGCCCTGTAAAAAGTGAATTGATCAAATACTTTTTTTTCAATTGCATACACAAAAAAAGTTGAAGAATGCAAAAAACAGATTTTGAGAAAAACGCATTTAAAGTTTTCAATTTATTTCTTGAATACTTACAGTGCTCGGAGGCTAATCTGTTATTCCAAGAATATACAATAAATCTTCAACCTCCTCATGGAATTCATTTTGAGCATTTGAGTATTCTACGAGTTACTTGGACTTCTCTTGTACTACTAACAAGAGAATCGATCCTCACTGATTTTAATGAGTATTTATACACTGCCGTAGTGAATTAATTTCATAGCATTTTGGATATGTTGAAAAGATATTAGATCTATATTTCTTATTTGTACTTATCTCAAGATTTAGGAGGTAAAACCTCCTAAAAAAATCATTTTTCTTCTTTCGAAGTGAATATCGAAACTATAAGAGATAAAAATATTTTCCAGAATGAAAATTGAACAGCTTCGAAAGTACTTTAGAGCTACACTTGTCAAAATTATCGCATAGATACATTTATATCAAAATTTCGCATAAATTCAAATATTCATAAGCGTAACTCCGCGAAAAATGGTCGCATATAAAAGTTTTTTTTTTTCATTTTCAAGGGTAAAGTACTTTGCAAAGCTTTCAATTATTAAGGATTTTAAATCTATCCTTACCCCTACCTGACATTTTTTAAAAAATAAAAGATGTTTTATATATATATATATATATATATATATATATATAATATAAAGGAAGGACCGCGCACGTTTCTTATGGAAAAATGTCCTCGGTCAAATTGCTCCGTTTTGAAATATGTTGTACTTCTTGTGATTCTGAACAAATATCTCCATTGCAACATTCACATAAAATCAACAGATAAAAAAATATAGCGCTTTGAAGTCACAGAATTTGAGTGCCGCCATATCTTCTTAAGATAACTTGATGACTTTTTTTATATGTAATAGGTATACATACGCATGTATTTTTGAATGGAATTTTCCGCGTATACACACATTCATTACCTTGTCCTCTTACTCTCCTTATTCTTGTTTTTGTCTCATATGTGACTGGTTACTCGCATGACGTTCGCGCGTGATTGCATGTCGCACGCGAACAACCGCTGCGCGCTTTGTTTACATTTAGTAAATCGCGTATTTTCTTGTAAGTAAATCGCAACTCACAGTACAAAATAAGCGATCACCACGAAAACATAGATTTTGCACGAATTATATTTTATCTTCAAAACGGTTTATCTATATATAATTATTATATACGTATTAATACATAATTAAGAATGAACGTTCTAGTATGAAATTCTATCGTAATAGAATTCTATGTTATATATGTGAACAAACTTGTGTCATGCGTGTAATGAAACAGATTAATATATTTCAGCAACAGAAAATTCAATTGTGCATAACTCATCAAGAAGATCTGAAGAAATCTCCAGCTGACATAAATGTTAATTCTTCTGTTTGTGTTAACTACGATAACATTTTAAATGCGGCAATAGAAGACTTAGAGTGTGATCCAAATGCTTAAGACTTAATATTCTAAAGAAAATTAGGATTAATTCTGGTATGATTGTATTTTAATAATCTTGTATTTTAATAACTGCACTTGCACAATTACGTCATTTATCTTTAAAATGTAGGATTCAAGTTTTTATCGTTACAAATATTTATATTTTTATATCAACTCAATACTGTGAACGTCATTTAGATAACGAGGGGAATCTTTTGACAATCTTATAATCGGGTTTACGATTTATCAATCGACCGTACAAGCTTTAAACGGTACTGAGGTAAGCAATTTTTTCAGGGTCTTTGTAAACAAATAAATGATAATAACCGAACTGTTTTTGATAATATAAATGCTTTTAGTTGATGAGTTTTCTGTAATAAGTCCCATATCAAAAGAACAATTTGAAAAAATGTTTACTTTTTGCGTTCTTGTTGCTGTTAATGATACACTCAGATATATTTCCAAAAAAGACTTATTACTATTTCTAAAATGCATTACAATCTTCCGATGAATTCTTGACAGTAATTTTCAAATATTCTAATATAATAGGATCTAATATAATATATGGAAAAATCATCTAACTTTAAAACTTTAAGGCAATTCTCTATGCATAAAAGGCGTCATCTAGTTAAACCTGTACTTGTAGTTGCTCCTGATGAATTTATTCTTGATATAATTCTAACAATGCAGCAATTCTTAAAAGTGAAGAATTTGACGATTAATGGACTTAGAGGTTACAAAAAGACATAATCATTGCAGACAGAGGGTTATTGTGATGTCCTTTTTTGGAAGAAGAAGGAATTGATTGTAAGATTCCACCTGTCCTCAAAAGAGGTGAATTTCAACATACTACAAAGGCAGCTAATGAATCTCGATTGATTACAAAATCTAGGTGAGTAGTTGAAGCTCGAAATGGACACATTAAAACAATATTCCATTTTGAGACATGATAGCATCATTTCTACGGCACATATTCCACTACGAGACTTCTATCTTATAGCTGAGGCAATAATAAATCGCTACCGAAACTTAATATTAATGGAAGAAGCTACTGTAGAGTTTACTCATAGAATAATTGAAAAAGTCAATACTCCAAACGATGTGCAAGCAAGAGTAGAACAGGAGAATCTTTTTAGGAAGAATGCTGTATAGAACAAATTAAATGAGAATCATGCCTAGAATTTTCCAAGATGTGATATGAATTATTGGAAGAATTAATGTTCAATATTTATCAAATAGGACTGGTGCCATCTTATATTCAAGATAAACACGATATAGAGGCAACTGATGTCTTCGAATTTGATAAAGATAGAGATGAATCGGGCTTTATACAAATAAGATTATATTCACGATTTCGCAATTAAATTAAATATCAAATATGGATTGCTCATCAACTGGATAATGAGGATGATGAGAGAGAGAGAGAATCGATTCTAGGATATTATTGCATATAAAACTGATGCAAGAATCTTGGAATGTTGCGCTCATCTAACGAGTATTATATGGTTTTTGAGCTATGCACGACATCAGCTTAATGTGAAATATCCAAGCAAAACTGTCTTAAATCGAATTATGAATATTGATAGGAATAATCAAGAATAGGATGATATAGATAAATAGGTTGAATGTGAGAGATGAAGGGACTCACGTTAAACAAGCACTCCGATGTGAGAGGCGAGAGAACTCATGTTAAACAAGCACCTCGATGTGGGAGGCGAGGGTACTCACGTTAAACAAGTATCCCGATGTGGGAGGCGAGAGGACTCACATTAAATAAACACATTGTATATGTATATTATAATACATATAAAAGAAAGCATCAAGTTATTTTAAGAAGATATGGCGGCATTCAAATTCTGTGACTTCAAAGCGCTATATCTTTTTATCTGTTGATTTTATGTAAATGTGGCAATGGAGATATTTGTTCAGAATCACAAAAGTACAACATATCTCAAAATGGAGCAATTTAACCGGAGACATTTTTCCATAAGAAACGTGCGGGATCCTTTGCATAGTTTGACGCTTTGGGGTGGAGTAAATTTTTCTCATAAATGTCATAGTAACCCTCGTAAAGTATGGACTTTTCTTTTACAAATTAAAAAAAATTAAGTTTTATACGATTTTTTTCGAGGAGATATAGTGTATCAAACTTATTTATGCATTTTATTCAATTACCGCCAATATTAACATTACCCGGTGCTACGGAAAGGTTACTAGTCTGATTTTACGTGCGCGCGCACGCGTGTGTTTGTGTATATGTGTGTGGGGAGAGCAGAAGTATGTGGGAATATATTTGCTCTTTAAAATTGTGTATTTCCGCCTCGTCTTTGGATGATCTCTTGTAAATATGCACTTATGCAAGCTCTAATTGAAGCCTGTGAAGAATTTCCCATATTTGATGCAATGCTGCTTCCAGTGGCTGCAAATTTGTTAATTGTTCTTCAAATCTTCATAGGCTTCCGATCATACATATTCAATGGGATTCAAATCCGCGTTTATTGATGGATATGGTAGCATCTTAATATTTTATTATGATGTAGGATAATGCTCACCTACATACCGCTAAAATTGCAATTAACTTCGTGGAAAAAACATTCAAAGACGAGGCGGAAATACACAATTTTAAAGAGCAAATATACCCCAAATAATCCCACATACTTCCACTCTTCCCTCCCTCCCCTCCCTCACACATACACACGCGCACGCGCACAAAATCAGACTAGCAACCTTCCCATGGTGCATATCGGGAAATGCTAATGGTGGCGGTAATTGAATAAAATGCATTGCTAAGTTTGATACATCGTATCTCCTCGAAAAAAAATCGTACAAAACTTAATTTTTTTTAAACTTGTACAAGAAAAGTTCATACTTTTCGATGGTTATCTTGATATTTACGAGAAAAATTTACTTCATCCCGTAGAGTGCATCAAACTGTGCAAATGTCTTAAAAAAAATTCGTTCTTATTTTTGAAAAGATGCCAAGGGACAAGGATAGATTCAAAATCCATTTGTAAAGTAACTTTGTAAAGTACAGACATACTTGATACATACTTGAAAATAAAAAAAAACTTTTAAATGCGATCATTTTTCGCAAAGTTACGCTTGTTTGAATTTATGCGAAATTTTATTATAAATTTATGTATGCGATAATTTTGTTGACGAGTGTATAATAACAAAATGTTTTTTAATTACTTATTATACCTGCGCGCCATGCACCCGTATATACAAGCGTTAAATTTATTCGAAGGACTTCGAATTTCGCTCTAAAATTTTAGGAACATATTCTCGAAGAGTTATAACTAGCGATTTATGAATAAAAAATCTTTTTCGACTTCGAATCTATAAGATCATCTTAAATCTTATTGAAATATGTGTAGCATACAAAAAATTGTAAAGAGATAAAGGATCTTGCGCTAATTGTATGGAAAATTGAGTTGAGTTTCCAGTGAAATAAGTTTCCATATATGATATATAGCTTATGATGTAGTGAAAAAAAGATTATGTCATAGACATAAAGCCCAAAAATCCTTTATGATCACCGTGAGTTCATGATACTAAAAATCATCTCAAGAGGATTAGGCGAGTACTGCATTTGAAAATATTATAAATTTAAAAAGTTATAATTTTTTAAGTAAAAAGACTCAGTTTGCTGAAGTTAAAACGATTTTTTTTAGTGTTAAAATTAAATTTTTCACTATAATTGTTCCACTTTCTTAAAGGATGAAATTATATACTGTAATTTTTTGAAGTTAGAGGAATACTATTGATTTGATAACGCTTCAAAAATGGTTCGGGTCATTTTAACCCACAGTAAATCATATGACTTCTTTAAAGTGTAACCATGAAAAGATGAATAATTCTTGGATTATGAGGTATTAATCTGTAAGCACAAGTTTTATACTAAAAAAATATCCATTATTTGAGTTATGTGTATATAACATATACACAACAATATACATTTCTTGGTCTGCAAGAAGTTAGCCCTCTATTTTTGGATTAACATATTTTGAGAATTGTGCTGAATTGTGATAAGTTTGTGCTACATTGTGCCTGAATATTAAAGTCAAAATATGAAAAATACATTAGGAAATTTTAAGAAATGATTTTTTTAGGCCAGTTCCCACTTTACGATTTTTTTAATTTTCATGATTATGCAGGCTGTGTTAATATTGTGCCAAAATGGTACCTTTAAATAATGACAACAGAAGTTATGATAAAAAAATTTTTGACAATTCCGAATAAAAATCGCTCATATATTAGGTGTACAACTTTGCTTGCGCCGTTTTCCTATAGGCTTTAGCGGTAAGTGGTGGTCGAAATAAATAGATCATAGAATAAACTTGGGCATCTGTCAACATAACATTAGTCGATTTGTGTCTGCATCATAAAGTTATTCTCGATTGAAAATGTCAGTTTACGAGCCAAATTCTCGTCATTTGCGGGAAGTTTTAATTTTCTGCTTCAATATGAAGAAATCTGCGGCTGAGACTCATCGAATGGTCTCAAATACTTATGGTGAGGCCGCTATTAGTGAAAGAACGTGTCGTGAATGGTTTCAACGCTTCAGGAACGGTGATTTTGACGTCGAAGACCGGCATAGCGGAAGAGAAAAAGTTTTCGAAGATACAGAATTGGAGGCATTACTTGATCAAGACTCGTGTCAAAATCAAGAAGAATTGGCACGATCATTGGGAGTGACTCAACAACCATTTCAAAACGCATCAAAGTCATGGGAATGATTCAAAAACAAGGAAATTGGGTGCCGTACGAGTTGAAGCAGAGAGATGTTGAACGGCGTTTGTTTGCTTGTGAACAGCTGCTTGAAAGGCAAAGACGGAAGGGATTTCTGCATCGCAGACTGGGGACGAAAAATGGGTTCATTTCATACAATAACCCCAAGCGCAGAAAATCATGGGGAGTTCCCGGCCATGCTTCCATGTTGACTAACCGAATATTCAAGGCTCCAAGATCATGCTCTGTATTTGGTGGGACCAGCTAGGCGTAGTGTATTATGAGCTGTTAAAAACCGACTGAAACAATCACAGGTGACATCGAATGCAATTGATGCGTTTGAGCCGAGCATTGAAAGACAAACGGCCGCAATATAACGAGAGACACGATAAAATGATTTTGCAGCATGGCAATGCTAGACCCCATGTTGCGAAAGTGATCAAGACATACTTGGAAACGTTGAAATGGGAAGTCCTACCCCACCTGCTATTCTCCATATTCTCCCACCTCATATTTTCCATTGCTGCCTCTGACTATCACTTGTTTCGATCAATGGCACACGATCTGACTGATCAGCACTTCCGGTCTTATGAAGAAGTAAAAAATTGGATCGATTCGTGGATCGCCTCAAAAAATGACCAGTTTTTTCGACGCGGGATTCGTACGCTGCCCGAAAGATAGGAGAAAGTAGTGGCCAGCTATGGACAATACTTTGAATCATAAATGTATAACCAGTTTTTTACAATAAAACCTCGAATTTCAGAAAAAAAACGGCGGAAGCAAAGTTGTATACCTAATACGTATCACTATATTTAAATATCATAAGATTGCATATTTGAATTGTGCTAACCTTTTTTATTTTTGGTGTGGAGAAAATCTTCGTAAATCCCTCCATGGAGTGATGATTCCCGAAGTAATCATCTCACCATGAGGGAGGGGGAAGACAGGGGGAAGAAATGGCGAAACCCAAGGATAGTGTGGGATTCCGCAAATCTACGAAGTCAATAAGTTTTAGAAAAACATAGTAAAACACATTCTTTTTGATCGATTCATTTTTATTTCTCAACATAGTCTCCTTTCAGCATGATACACTTGATTCAACGATTCTTCAAGCCGTCCGAATAATATGATTTATCCAACCCCTCAAAATAAGCTTCTGTTTCGACGATGAGCTGCTCTCTGGTAGTGAATCTTTTTCCTCCGAACCATTTCTTCAGATTTGGAAACAGGAAATAGTCGCAGAGGGCTAAATTTGGCGAATATGCTGGATGGGGAAACAATTCGTAGCGGAATTCGTTGAATTTGGCCATCGGTGCCGGGCATGTGTGAATCAGTGCATTGTCTTGATGGAAGAGTATTTTCTTCTTCTCCCCAAATGGGGATGTTTTTTCTTTAAAATGTTGTTGAAATGGTCCAATAAAGCTGCGTAGTAATCGCCATTGATCGTTTGCTTCGACGGAAGATAATCGATATGAATTATACTGCATGCGTTGCATCCCAAAAAACTGTGGCCATCATCTTTCCGGCTGACTTCACAATCTTCACCTTCTTCGGAGTTGGTTCACTCGGTGAAGTCCATTGTTTTGACTGTTCCTTCGTCTCGGGTGTGAAATAATGGATTCATGTTTCGTGCACAGTAATGAATCGACGCAGAAATTCATCTAGATTATGTTGAAATATCTCCAAACATTGTTTTGAAATTGTCACACGATCGCGCTTACACAGTGAGCAAACGCGACACCCATCTTGCCGATAACTTTTTCATACCCAATTGTTCGTGCAAAATTGAAATCACTGTGCCATGTGATATGCCTGTGGCCTCAACAAGCGGTTGATAAATTGATTAAGATCTTTCCCGGGTATTGTAAAGGCGATAATGAGCTTGTTGTGTCGGGTGTAAGCAGTATTTATCAGTACCCATTTTTTAGATCGAAGGTCGTTAAATATCGCGTCCTTCGTAATTTATTCATTGTCGCAATGATTTGTGGCAGGAGATACGTATTGAATTTATTTGATTTCGTTGACTGGCGAAAATCTATGCAAAACTTATTTTTTCCGTTTTTTTTTCTTGACTGAACTACAACTGGAGACCTTCAGGGACTCGTCACTAGCTCGATCACACCGTCTTTTTGCATTTGTTCGACTTCGTCGTCGATGATAGCTTGCATGGCTGGATTTCGGGAGAGGAGGGGGGATATCTCTATTTAATCGGTCTGATTCCCGGTTGATACGAATATGTTATGCAAAACTGGTGGGATCTTGTACGGTATCGAATTATAGCAATTCAATTTCAAGAAATTTTTGTAAAAGTTTGGTTTCTTTCTCGATTCCTTGCGTGATCCCTTCCGCCAATGCAGCAGTCACAATGCCTAGTTGACTGCTTGTAAGTGAAGGGGGGGGCGGTATCGTCAAACCTAATTTTGTCCATAAGTTCAATTATTATAAGACACCGATAAGGCGTGTCTTATAATAATTGAAAATCGTCCGCGTGTGGTAAGAATGCGGCTTTAAAACTACTGACAAATTCGTCCCAGATTTCCCAACGTTTGCGGTTTACTCGACATCTATACATCTCCTTTTAACAACTGACAACTCTTTGAAGAATTGGTAAATAATCAGTGAGCTCATAATCATCTTTGAGCTCTTCTACGCGTTCTAAAAATATCTACAGATCATTTCGCTCAAATTAAAATCCTTATTTACGCATTTGGTTGATAATTTTTGCAGGCCGATCGGAGGGGCTGTATTCATAAACAAATGTATGCTCTCATTATTCGGAGTCGCTGTGGATGCTTCAGATACATGGCGTCCTATCTCTCGCAGGGGCGCCGGCAGTGCACGAACCTGACAACTCCCCTTTGTCCACGAATGTACTCAGACGATGACGTAGCTCATCTAAAATACTTTCGATGCTCAATCCGTGGATTTCTATCTCAACAATAATTTCGCTTTTGATCAATGCGTATATCAAAGATTTCGGTACGGAGTGCATCTCTCTCTTCCTTGAATAGGTAGATCTCTGTTCAAGCGCCATGAAACAATATAATTTTTGAGCGCGGATATAGTTCGTCGGTAATTCTGGTTCGGTAGCGCAAAAGAGGTTCAGGCTGGAGAGGAGATGCAATTATCACATGACTGGGATTCAACAAATAGAAATAAAACTTGATTTTAAAGCTGTGTATAGAATACAATGTGATGCTGAGCGTGTGTGCGCGCGCGCGTATGTCATTGTGTCTCGCAGATCGCAGTGTTTGTGTACGCTGTAAGTCGGCACGCGGTCTAGTACGATTTTTTTCGGCCGACGTGTCGCGACGCTGAATGTGGACAATACGGAGCGAAACGCGTCTCAGCTGTATTATACGTAGCAGCTGATCGTTTCGCGGAAACGCGGATATCTCCAGCACTACAAGATATTTTGTCGTTGCGAAATACAGGTTGATTTAATGCTAACGTAAGTTACTCTGTTGTAACAGTTTTAATCCCACTGATTGGTCGAACTTTCTTACCATATGACAATTTCAGACTAAAATTTTGAACTAAATTTGTTGTTATAAGATTCGGTTGCAAACCTGGATCAAGCAGTGCTCGATACTGTTGTTTTTCACCATTTGCTCTTAATATAATCACTTTTGTAGACAGCATAACCGTGTAACTCTTGGACCAGGCACAATAAATATTAGTCGTAGCATCCACTTCACCATTCGAAAATTGTTGCTTATTTGTCGTTGCAATTTTCTTTGCTAAATTTAGCTTTGCTTCAGCATAATTCATGATCTGGCGCTGTTGCATATTTCAAATCAAATGGCTTGTTCTTAACGTTGTTCTGTTCGGGTGACCTTTTTTGGACACGTAATTACTGGACACGATTGAACATGCACGATTGGACACGCAAGATTGGTCATCGCATAGTTGGACACTGCATTATTGGATACGAACATTGCACGATTGGATATCGCACAGTTGGACACCGCATTATTGGACACGCATTGCTGGA
>NW_011627343.1:416016-439999 GCF_000204515.1 Acromyrmex echinatior | reverse complement strand
GTTAGAGACGGAGAAGATGAAAAGAATGGAATTTGAACAGATGCAGAAGCAAAACGAGCAGCAGTTGCAAGGTTGCATAACATTTAAATAATATGAAAAAGATAAAAGATTTGATTTAAATCTTATTAGTTATATTAATATAATTCTTTCCAAAAGTTACGCAACTACGTGCACATGTGTATTTCTTTCCTTAGTTTTCATTTTATGTTCTTAATGTTATTATTTTTATTCTTCAATTTCTATCTTTGAAAATTTCTACTTTTGCATTATTCTTTTATATTAATTTTTAGATGCTGAACTACGACTTCAGCATCTGGAAGCGGAAAGAGAGCATTTGGATACAGAGTTGCGAGCTGCACGCGAAAAGGTGAAACGCGCCGAAGAGACTCAATTTTTATTGGAAGCACAAATCGTCACGCGTCCCTTGAGAGGAAGTGAGAGGATTCGACGTACTCAAAGCTTTATACCGACAACAAAAGAACGACCGTTGTCCATAGAAAAAATTGACAGCAGACCTATGACAATACAGAAGAATATATGACATAGATAACTAAAAGATCAATACCTTTATCGAATTGCATTTAAGTCTTCCACCAAATAGAGTGACACAAAGAACCTATAGAATCTATTATATTGTTGCAGAGCAACTATATTATATCTTCATGAAGAATGTAAATTCCATGCGAACTCGGAATTCGACGTACCTTATTCTTGATGCCTTGCTTTATTCGCAATCTTAGCCAAAAAGTATTTAGTTTTATAGTATTATATCAACAGATTTTATATACGCAAATTCCCATTCCTTATTATATTTGAAGATATTATGATTTTTATCTTATAGAAGACAAGATACAATGTCCACATGATGCGTATATAAATATCGTACAAAATATATATTCTTTTTTTAGTGTATTATCGTAAAATAAGAAAATATTTAATACAAATTTATACTTAATTATGTTGAAATATATATGTGTGTGTATGTGTGTGTGTGTGTATGCGTGCGTGCGTGTATAAAATTGTAAAATATGTCTGACAGAGGTGCCAAAATATTTTTGTAAATTTTATAAAACTTTTATAAATTATAAAAAATTCCATAATATTTTATTTGAATCAAATTTTATTTAATTGGAATCAGATGCAATTTTTATTTTTCACAGAGAGAGAGAGAGAGAGAGAGAGAGAGAGAGAGAGAGAGAGAGAGAGTATCTTAAACTAAGTTGATCTATTATTGATCAAACATTCCATATGTGGTCGACCTTAACACTTATGCTGTGTTGAGACCATCGTACGTTTCTAATGGAAAAATTTGTATTTCGTTGAGAATAAATAATTTGAATAATTTGCAACGATATCAAATCTTTAATTCATTGAAAAATGCCGAAAAAAAAGAAGGGAAAGGGAAGCAAGTTGGCTCGCATGAGCGACGAAGAACGCGTTCGCTACCTGCAGCATCGAGCCGAATTGGAGCTAGAAGCTAAACGACGTAAACAACAATTGATTGCAGCTTTTACCAAGGTACATTCAATACAAAATGGAAATATAATATTTAATAGCAATTTTTAAATCAATTTTAAAATGTAGAGTAAGCTGAAACGCGAAGAGGCGTTCGCGCGATTAAACACTGCCAAGATCAATGAACAATGGCGATTTATTCTGCGCCGAATAAAATGTAAAGAACTTCACGAAGATGTGGAATATCTTTGGAATAATTTCAATCGTCTGATGAAGACGAAAAATCTTATGATACAGCGTTTACATAGTGAGCTAGAAGCAGCCGATGTCAATCACCGAAGGCTGCAAGAGGCTCACATTAAAATGATGGACTTGATAATTGGTAACTTACATCATTGTAAATCTATATTATCGTTATTAATTATTACAATTATTAATTATTGATGATTATATAGGAAGATGTAAACAAAAGTGTATTGATCTGCACAAATCCTTCGCACACGAACGTAACCGTATAGTTTCGGATGAAACGAACGAATTAAATAGGATACGAAACAATTTAGAGCAGTATTGCAGTCAATTGCAAAATATAAATTTTGGACAAGATAAGAATATAGAAAATATATTGACGCAAACAAAAATTCAAAATGCCATTAATATATATGGCATCGCGTATTTGGTATGGATATTTTCCTTCTATTTTTGTGATTCATATGACAAATGTTAATAATTCTTTTGATCGAAAATATTTCACAGAAGGAAGATTCCTTGTCGCGCTTGATGCATTACGGTTCCAATGAGGTTGAGAAATTGTGGCGACAACTTAATGAAATAATAACTAAATATGAGAAAAATACGGGAGATAAGAGAAAACAGTACGAATACTTGAAAGAGCAGGATGATGCTCATCGTGTAGACGTGGCACAATATCCAAAGCTGCAGACACAATTACAGAGAGTAATTAAGAGTCTGAAACAGGACACGCACTCATTATCGCAGAAGCGGGAGCAAAGTATAGCGGAACTGAACGATCAGATTATACGTATGAGAAAGAAAACCGAAAGTTTGAGACAGATATTTTCCATGAATCAAGTACTAGACACTGCCCAGCTGAAGAAATTGACTATTATCAGCGCTAATATTCGAAAAGTAAAAATAATTAAATTATAAAACTTTTATTCAAATTAATTATCCAACAAAAAAATTGAAATAAGAAAATGTTTAAGAAATTATTATAATTTGGACTGGCTATCCGGAAAAGTAGGTACTTTAGAAATTCTTTGATTTTTTTGCAGGAATTGCAGAGGATTTCAGAAAAAGGCTTGACAGTACTCTCATTGCTGAGAATGTGCTCAAATTTGGAACCGTTCTCGCTGACTGTTCAAAAATATACTTTACGCGATACGGGTTCCAGGAGGGCTTTTACGAGTTGCGTAAGTATTGCACGAATACAATAATACACAAAAAAGTTTGTATCTTCAATTTTTAAATAACGAGTACTTACAGATGTCAGAACCGTTTGATAAATTGGACAAATTTTGGGAACAATTCAATTACATTAAATCCGATAATATCTTCATGAAAAAAGAATGTGATAAACTGTCTTTCGAGAACAAACAATTGAGAAACACTCTGCGCACATATCTCTTAACCATTTCTAAAGCTCAGATCGCACGACCACTCACGTCTATTTCTGTATAAATATACTTACTTCAAATGTGCCAACAAATATTTTTTAAATAAAATTTTAAAAAAGTAATTTAAAATGTATTAAACTAAAAGCTTTTGTTGAAATCTTTCAAGATAAAAATTAAACGTAATATTTGGAAAAGTTAAAATCTAATTTTAGAAAACAATCTCACATTTTTTATTAATAGATAAAGGAAATTGAAAAAAAAACACGCATCGATTGATATTCATACAATTTATTTAACGATGAGTGAATATACCTCCGCCCAACGATAAATATTTGTATGGCCGAGCGCGAGTCCGCCCTCTTACAGGATAGAAGAATATCTTTTCCTTCGGCGCCATGCTCTCAGTTTCCAGATAGATGTCGAAACATGCTCTCAGTCGTTGTATTTGCGCCGTCAATGTAGGGGACTTGGTCCACATCACATTGACTTCCCTTTCGATATCTCTAATGATATCGGCGGACGCTGGCACTGTTGGACTTATGCTTATGCTAAATACTGGTGCTATCTTGGGATAATCTGGCTTGATAGCAATCCTGGCCACAAGTTCGCCTAAAAAATGAATCAAATATAAACGTGTGGAAGCAATAATTTATCAGTATAGATAATTTGATATTATAATAATAATAATAATAATAATAACAATAATAATAATAATAATAATAATGATAATAATAATCATACTACTGCCGCGACGAAGTATAGCTTCGTAAAAGATGTCTACAGACAACACTAATCCCCGTTGGTAAAATTCCGGTGAAGCAACATAATTTGAATAACTTTTCCAGGTCATAGTTGTGAATCGATGCAAAGACGTTGAGATTTTTTGTGGCACGGGATCCGTCATGCTGATAAATATTGGCAGGTTGCCGGACTCTAATTGTCGTATTTCCATACATAGATCCAGCCTCGCTTTTATGCGCCGTTTAATTTCTTTCAACACACTCTCCACACAATCTTGTGCCAATTCTTGACTCGTCAGCTACAAATAAAAATGACATAAAATTGAATTTTAATTAAAATACGTTACTTTAATTGCGCATCTACTGTGGAAGAGATTTATATGTTTGAATCGTTATTAATTTTTTGTATTACAAACGGAGCAACTATTTTTAACATTTATATCACAGGACATACATGTAAACATTTTTTACAAGGACGTGTACCTTTTGTTGTTGTTCGGTCATCTCACACGAAACAAAGTGTAGACCAGCCATTCTTTGCGCCCATCTGTAAGGAATGCCTAGTCCCAAAGACGAAAACGATCCCAAGTTATGCCGCGACAGCTGATACTGATTGGCAGGATTCGGACTCTCCAATCCTAAATCCCGTGGATACAATTCGCGAAGAACCGACTCGGATACTAGCATGTCTCTATTAATTAATCATGCAAAAGATTAACTCAAATTTGTCCAATCAAAGGAAACAAGAGAAGAGTATTGTCACATTTGTATGTGTACACGAAATTTGAAATTAATATATTAATAATTGAGATTATAAATATATATAAATATATAAGAGTTATACATACCCAGCACTAATACCTCCCAAGTCTTCTGTTTCGAGTTTTGATTCTACTGTAACGACTTTTAAATATACCATGTAAAAAAAGTGAAGAGTCAGTCTTGTCTCATCTAAAAATTTAAATTTGCAATAAAATTTCTTCTTTTCTCAAGATTTTAAAATTATAAATTCAGATTGATAAATATGAAATAAATTTTGTTTCTCAATGTTATTTGATCTTATTTTTCAATTTAACTCAAATATCTTTTAAACATTTCATTTCTTATAAGATAGTAGATCTTTTTTATTCAAAACTCACTTTTTAATGTGATAAGTATTTTCACATGTAACGGATGACGCTGTAATAGTTTAGATCGTTTCTCTTCTTGCCTCGCTTCCCGGGATAATCTGTGATGCCTTTTCTTATGCACGGGTGTTTCTTCCACGATACTTTCCAACTGATTCTCAGGATCCGAATCAGACTCTTGCAAACCATCATGATTATTTGCGCGTTTTGCTTCATCCTCGTCACCTTCCACCTTGACTAGCAACGTACTATCTACAAAATATTTCGGAAGAAACGATACCTGTACAAAATTTTATTATTCATAAAACAAAAATATATAATTCAATTTTTATACGAATTATACCATAAGCATCTCTGTAAGCAGACGCTTTTGCATACAACACATAGAGCGGTGATGCAAGCAATGATGCTTTTTGATGCTCCTGGCGAATTTTATCCAATGGCAATCCAAGACTTTCTTGTAACGGTTTGCTTGCCTGAAAATATAAAAAAAAAAAATTTAATTTGTTATTCATACAGGAACATTTAATAAAAACATTCTGTATATTTTCTAAATCAATAAGTTAAATTTTCCTACTTCCAATATAGAGCGCAATTGCGGCGCAAGATTGTCCAAACGAGTCTGTTTCGTTTCAATACTGGATGCTACTGCTTTTTTACTCTCTGTCAATTCATCGCACAATGCCGCCAATTGCTTTCGTTGTGTCAGTTCCCATTCTAAACGAGCCAGTCTCAATTGATGAGAATTATTCTTTGTTATTTCCTAAAATATGTTTGTGTTATATATATTACAAAAAAAAAGAATTAAATTTTATGTATATATATATATTCGAATTATATTATTTATAATTTTATGGGTCCGCTCCGTTTTGCACTTACAGCGTTTGTAAGCATTATTTGTTCTTGTTTAACATTTGATAGACAATAAGGATGAATTGATGCTGACAGCATGTGGGCATGAAAATGGAACGCACCCTATGTAAAACTTATGTATACATACATGTCGCGAGATACTTTCTGGAGCTTCTTTATAAAATTCTTCTTCTGAAACAAGTTCTATCAATTCATCTTTAGATCTAGAATAAAGAAAATAAAATTATTCAATTTTGTTTAAAGTGATAGTAAAAAAAGTCAAAAGGTTCTTTTGCAAAAAATAACAAAAATTTACTTGAATTGAAGACATTTGATAACTTCTTTCTTCAAATGCATCACTTCGTACAATAGATTCTGTAAATGTAAATGTCTGCTATCAACGCTACTCTTTGCAGCCACTAGAGAGTCTCGTGCAGATTTTGTACGAAACTTTTCCATGCGATTTAGTTTCTTCAGTTCTATAAAAGCTAGTGACGTTTGGATTTGCAGCTCACGAATATCATCTTTTACCTAAAGCATTTGTTTTAATAAGTTTAAAGCAAACTTGACAATAACGGATAACGTAGAATGTCTGTTACAAACATTTGAGTCACCACTGGACTTTAATTTTGCTATTTTACTCATCGCCGCTCGAATATCGTTACAAGTTGCCAGAAAGCATTCGGAATCATCCTCAGACAATCTTTCAACAGCTTCTTTCTCTTCATAATTAATTATTATCTGACAATGATATGAGAAACAAAAGTTAATGAGGCAGCAGCAGAAGCAAAAAGATTCATTTTTTATTCTCTATATTGCAAACAAGCTGACGTTACTTCATTCGTCATTTCAATATTCAAAACGTCATTTTGACATTAGACAATAAATAACGTCAGCTGGATTGTTTGCTGGATCGCTAATAGCAAACGTATATATTTTATTTTATTTAGTTTAATTTTTTTAATCGTAATTTCATGCATTAAACTTAACCTGAGATATTGACAAAAATATATCTAATCGATTGATCAAGCGATTTTTGAGCGAAAAAATAAAAAAATTTGAATAATAGAAATCGTTTGTTATTGCGAAAATTAAAAGTGATATTTTTCTTAAGTATATTTTCAGAAATTTGAAGCGAACAAAAAATAATATTACAGTATTATACGTTAAATATCTTGTAACTTTTCAAATCTTTAACTTTTATACCTTATACATATCTCCGTCTTTCATTGAAGTTCCGCTGTTTGCACTCACAGACTTTCTTCTTTTTTTCACACTATCCGATTCATTCTCTTTACCCATTTTTCACGTCATAAATAAAACCAAGTGAAAATTAACTTCTACTCTTAACTTCAACTCTGAACAATTACGAGTGTAACATGCAATATAAATCACAAATCGCAATCACATATACATATTGCCACCACACCAAAGTAGAGAGAAATCTGAGAAAGGCCATGGTCAGCCTTTTTCCTATTACCATCAAAATTGCTCGTACACTACCGCCAGTACATTTTCAATTTAGAAACTATGTTGGAAACTTGATGAGAATTTACAATTAGTACAGACACAAACCACATCTACTTTCGACGATACAATTTTATCGACAGTGTCGGAAAATGTATGTAGTCACACAGTTTTCAAATTAAAAATGTACATCAGAGAGAAAACTTGAAAGCGGACATCCCAGCCTTTTTCATGAATCACCTCGTAGGATATGTCCACGTTTTTGCTTTTTCGCTGTGTTATTATGTAGGCAATTAAACAAGGATGAAACGATCAAAGTTGATTATTCGTTTTTGTTTAATCCTCGTAATAGTATGGAAAAGAACCACAAAAACGTGAACATACTCTACGAGGTTCGATATATGAAAAAAGTCGGAATGTACACTCTCAAATACATACATACCAGAGAGAAACTTGAGACAGGACATGACGGACCAAAACCTATAACCGCAAAATGTTACAGATTTTGATAATGCACTATAATATGAGTATTCGCATCCACCATTTTTAGTCTTTTTCTCACTTTCTTGCTCCTTTCCTCCTTTGCTCTCTCTCTCTCTCTCTCTCTCTCTCTCTCTCTCTCTCTCTCTCTCTCTTTCTCTGGGGCTCCGCACAATAAAAAATATAGGGAACAGAGAACAGAGAATACGAATTTCAACTTATCAAAAACTATGTATTCCACAATATATTATTTCTGATAGATTGAAATTCTTATTTTCTGTTTTCGTTTCCTGTTCCTTTTATTGTGCGAAGCTCCCCCCTCCCTCTCTCTCTCTCTCTCTCTTCGCTCCGTTGCTAAATTAATTGAGAAGACTGAAGAGAAAATAAAGAGTGGGGAAAGAACTAAAAATGGCGGATGCAAATACCTATATTATAGTGCTCTAATTTTGGGCCACATGTCCTCTCTCAAGTTTCTCTCTGTACATATATCGAATATACTGACGGTAGTGTCACCCATACGAGCCATTTCGATGGTAACAGGAAAAAGGCCGGCATGGCCCCTCTCAGGTATTTTTCTATGATCCGTCGGTGACGGAATTGACGATAAAACAGTTATTGATATCACATGGCATATTACCCACTGAGAAATTTCACGAATGTTGCTATGTAGTACGTTTTGTTGATATAGAGGCCAATAAAGCCGTTTTCTTTCCAATTCTTTCTATGCTCGAATTTCATATATTCGTAATATTGTATTATTAATATTATTATGGTTGTTCTATCTTTGCGGATGAAAGTATCACTATGTGATAATAATTTATCTATAAAATAAACAAAATAATAAAAGCGTAAGAGCATAAAAGAGTTACGAGAGTAAGACAGTGAGCCCAAGTTTACCGAAAAGTGGAACAATCCGTCTTTAATGAAATAGGTATGTACATATATATATATATATATATATATATTAGATAAACTTACATGTACATTTTCGTACATTCTTTATTGACTGCAAGTCATCTAAAATAATATTAGTAATTCTTTAAATTAATTAATAATGAACATTTTGAATTTTTCAGTGTGGTTGTAAACAATGTTATTCAGCAGAAGCACATCTGTATTTCGACAGTGTTTACAACGGAAACTTTTTGCAACCGTTGATACGTTCTATCTTGTAGAATTACAGAAAAATTGTCGAAAAAATATATATGAATACACTCAAACTCGTAATTTTAGAAATTTTGGTCATACTAAAAGAAAATCTCGCTTTATCTCCTATCTCCCAATTGTACTTTGCTACATTGGTATGTTTATAACTATAACTTTTGATTGGCAACGGTAAGTGAATAATATTAATTGTAATCAAATGATGCGAATACATTAAATATATCATTCAACATACCAATTGTTCTATATTCTATATTTTACAGCATGTTTAATGTAATACCTAAAGTAGATGCTGCTAGTATCTTGGACTCGGAAGAGACTCAGAATAATGAAAACGTGGAAAATATAGAACAGGATGTACAAAAGAGGAAGAAGAACAAAAAACAGAAAATTGGATTTCGCGATAGAAAGGTTTATTAAAGATTTGCATTAGCCATAGTAATATATGTGTATACGTAATTTTTCAAGATTGTCTTGAGAGTAGATTACCAAGATTACTGAGATTAATTATTAGGTGTTGGAATTAATTCGTAGCGTTTTTTAATGAAAGAATGTTATTTATTTCACATGAGCATTAAAAAATACATTAATGAAAGTACTTCCCATCACTTGTAAAACGCTACGAATTAATTCCAACACCTAATACATAGTAAAATAAAGAAGGAGATATATATGCATATATAAAATATGTAAAATAATTATTTTTCTCTGTGTTAAAATAGTACTATAGATTTTACTATTTAGTACTTTTACTTGCACTAGTATATGTCTATGCAGAACGATGCAGGCTCAAGTGTTTTTACAGATAATAGAGTATGAGAATAGGATTAGAGCATATTCGACGCCAGATAAAATCTTTCGTTACTTCGCGACTGTGAAAGTAATTAATTTAGAAGGTATTGAAATCTATATGACACCTGATGATTTTCTCCGAGCTATCACACCAAATATGCAGCAACCAGTTGGTAGGACTTTCAAAATTTTATTGTATTGGTGCTAAAACATAATTCTGGAATTGTATTTTTTTGTTTACAATTATTTACAATAAATCGTAGTAACAACTTACCTGCTTCGCTCTGCTAACTAAAACATTTCCATACTAATTTCTTATCTAATATCTTGTATAAACTATTGATCGCCAAAATCGAATATGGATAATGTCGTATAAGTATTTCCTAAAATTAAAAGTTGATAATTTTGCGCATTAATTAATTTAAAAGCTCGCGACTATCTATTAATTGTTTTATAAGCAGATAATAGAATATGAAAATCGTATGAGGCATTATTCAACGCCAGACAAAGTATTCCGTTACTTTGCAACTCTTCAAGTCACAAGCAATGATATACACGAAGTATTTATGACGCCAGATGACTTTTTAAGATCGATGACACCTGGTGTGAAACAGCCCGATGGTAATCCCATTTCCCCTTCTCTATACAACTTTCCTCACCTTTAAATGAAACATTATTAAATACAATTTTTTTAATTAACTGTGAGGTGCTTGACTGATTCCTTGTGATACAGTTTTTCTGCACGTGCAAAACAATTAACATTTTTAAAAGTTACAATTTATATTTAATATATATTATTATATTTTTTTCAAGATTATACATCAGATCTATCTCTATCTCTCATATAAGACAGTATATTAAAAAATGTAATAGTAAGAATTACATTAATTTTCAGGTCTTGGACTAGATCAGTACAAACGTTACGATCCAAAGGTACATAAATGAAATTCAATAAAAAATACTCAATCAAAGGATATTTTTTTATAGAAATGTTTCCTTTCCTATTTAGAATATTCACACTAAATTAGAATTAGAATTGGACGAAGATAGCATCTTCTACAAACTAGGCAGTGCAGGCCTTATTACTTTTTCAGATTATATCTTTTTATTGACTGTATTGTCAAGTAAGTCGTTTATTTTGTCAATTTTTAATTATATATAAAAAATGTTTGCAATGTAGTTTAAAATACACTTTCGTTCGAATGTATCAATTGAACTTTTCATATTGCATGATAGGAACATCAAGTTTCAATGATATTCAAACCTGTTTTACAGCTTCTAGACGTCACTTTGAAATCGCCTTTAGAATGTTTGATTTCAATGGAGATGGTGATGTCGATTCCGAAGAGTTTGGAAAAGTAGCTACATTAATACGACAACAAACTAGTATAGGTACTCGACATCGTGATCACGCGACTACAGGAAATACATTTAAGGTTATAATATTTATCTAGTTTTGTTGTATATCATCGTGAACAATAAATGTTAAATGTTTATTAATTTGAAATATATTATATATAAAGCACAATCATATATATGTAAGCACAATCAGACTTAATTGAATAAACAAAATCTTAATCATTTTGTTATTGAAATTTTAGGGAGTAAATTCTGCGCTAACAACATATTTTTTTGGACCACAAATGAATCAAAAATTAACAATCGAGAAATTTTTGGATTTTCAGCAGCAGCTGCAACGAGAAATTTTAAGTCTTGAGGTATAGTAATCGATAGTAATCGATCCTACAGACTTGCCATAATATGCACAGCCATCAATTCCATATTATTATAGTATTTACTTATTGTGCGTTTTTTTTCCCCCTTAGTTCGAACGACGAAATCCAGATGAGCATGGCAATATCACTGAGGTAGATTTTACGGAATTGTTGTTGGCTTATGCTGGATATCCAGCGAAAAAGAAAGCAAAAATGTTGAAGAGAGTGAAAAAGACGTGAGTGTGAAAATATTTAATTTTTATATATTATAGCCATAAAATCTAAAATTTTTTAATTATATATAGTTAAACATCATAATTATTTATAGCTTTAAAGAAGATCCGAAAGGGATCAGCAAAGAAGAATATCTCAAGTTTTTCCATTTTTTAAACAACATTAACGATGTTGATACAGCCCTGACATTTTATCATATAGCTGGCGCATCTATCGATCAAGGTATATAAAATAATAGAGTTGTCGGTTGATTAAATATTCTTATTGAAACTCTGAAACAATAGAATAATTTAGAATAATTATGGTTCATCGATTGTATGGAACAATCGGTAATAATTAAGAATATCAAGCATTTTTATTGCTATATTAATTAGTTATGGATATATAATAGTGCAATATGATGTTGCAGCGACATTAAAACATGTAGCAAAAACTGTAGCACATGTTGATCTAAGTGATCATATCATTCAAGTGGTATATACGATTTTTGACGAAAACAGTGAGTTGATTTTTTATTATAATAGAAATACTGTATTTACTTTAATATATACTCTACTATGAAAAGCTTAATTTTCTTACAAGTTATAGCATGATATAGCATTAAATGTATCTTAAATGTGTATTAAATATGTAAAATGTATTTAAAACATGATTAAATTGTTTATGATGGATCTTGTTCCACAGTGGACGGACAACTTAGCAATCGAGAATTTGTCGCTGTGATGAAGAACCGTGTACTGCGCGGTCTAGAAAAGCCAAAGGATACTGGATTTGTCAAGTTAATTCAATCCTTGATGAAGTGTGCGAAAAACAGCAATCTCCTGTCGTACGATAAATGATCGAGTATTTAAATGCTACTTGGTCTTCTTTAGGTATCTGTTGTTAAGAGAGAGAGAGAGAGAGAGAGAGAGAGAGAGAGAGCGGGGAGGGAGGGAGGGAGAGAGATAAAATATTATGCAAAATATAGAATAATAATATTTAAAACAAGTGTGCAATTATTGTAATATTTATTATAGAGCATATTATTTGTAAACTAGAAGGTAGATAGTTAAAAATAAAATCTACGTCAATGATGCATTACGTTAGTACACTTTCACTCTTTTATTAAATAGAGCATATTATCCGAAAAAAAATGTGAGATGCAGAGACCATAATTTCTCCTATTCAATAGTTTACCTCCTCAATAGTCCTTCTCTTCAGTAGTTTACCATTCACTCTATAAGATAACAACGGATTGCAAGTTTAAAGTTATATTATTAGATACAACAATGCGGATAAAATATAATTTTAATTTACTTTTTATACAAATGGCAACGATACTACTTTTTGTAAATTTTGTCGCAGCCCATTTATTGGAAAAACTTACAGAAATGACTTTGACAGGTAAATATCATATATAAATTATGATTTAATTGTGTGCATTTTATATAACAATATTATATGTACGTACATATATATTAATTTGTTTTAATTATGATTATAAATTCACAAATTGTGAATAAAGAAGGGACCTCAAAACAGAAAAGAGCATCGGATATTTTGTCGATGGGACAATACTTTCAGTGAGTCAAGTCTTCTATATATCTATTTATGAGTAATTGGTATTAAATTTTTCAAGATAGAATTTTATTTCTAATTTTTGTATGTCATACATTTTTACGTATACATATGTATGAATTTTAATACATTTTATATTCGTATATGTGTATTTTTCAAATATCTTTTGTTTCACCCGGCACATGAGTAGTTCGGAATCTTATAAATTCTGACGCGAATTATAGATTGTTTAAAGTGAATTAGATATAAGATATAACATTTGTGTAAAATGACAAAAAAATTGTAAATGTATTTTGATAACGTTCATCCCATGTAGAGATATATTTTCGGAACATTTGGCACCTCTTAAACTTGAATTTGGTTATGTCTGTGAGAATCCTACTGAATGGGAACAAAGATTCGAACGAAAAGATTTTGACAACAACCGTTTTAGCGGTAAGGTAATTATCTTATTTCATTATCATATAGACAAGTATATTATTTCTTTATATACGTAATTTTTTTATATACATCATAATTTACTTGTCAAATTATTTTATATCTTATGTACGTCTTGTATTTTGTATTTGATATCTTATATCATTTTGTAAATTAAAACTATTAAAAAGAGAGCAATGTCTTGAATAATCATCAATTTACTAATATATCTGTTTAAATGTAATTTATTATTTATAATTCATTGCATAACTTTTTTTTAGGTGAAATGGGGTAACAAAAATGGAGAGTACGGCGAACAGTATTGGGACTTGAATCATTAACTTTACAAAGACTAATAATTATTCATAAAGAAAAATAGTGAAGATTTGTTTAATAAGATAAAAATAAGATGTTTAAATAAGATAAAAATTCCTTATTTGAAATAGTTTCTATATACAATTTATTCTAAAATAATATGAAGAAAAAATGTTTTAAACAATTACACGAAAGATTAAACATTTTTAATTATAAATTGTAAATTATAAATGATTGAAAGTAAACTGTAGAAAGAAAAAGAGTTGATATGTGAAATAAGAAAATACTATTTGGCGGAGCCGAGCATGAGCATCGGTGGTTCAGTGGTAGAATGCTCGCCTGCCACGCGGGCGGCCCGGGTTCGATTCCCGGCCGATGCAATATCTTTATTTTTGTCTTTGTCCATGTAAATGTGAAATTATTTACGAGACAGTAGAGAAATCGAATTGTTGAGTTTCATACGTTAATATTTAATTGAAAGTCATATATATATATATATATATATTTTTTTTTTTTAATGAAAAAAATCAATAAAACTGAACATCAATTTTACCATGATCAATATAATTTCAATGCCAGACAGTTATGGAGATTGTAGACAGACTAGCAGTTTTCCCGACATCCAGCTCGCATACAAATGTGAAATGCCGTTTGACCTGCGCCCGTAGGGGTCGCGATTTGCTTTCGAAACGGATCGATGGTCTCTTAATTCGATTTCGCCAGATTATGTTGCAATTACTCAAGAATAAATCGCAGCTTGGCCAAGTTATGAGAGAGGCGGCCTTCTCGTTGGTCGAAGTTAATTACGCGACAGGTGGAGTAAACGAGCTGGTCCTACAGGCGGTCGACAAGGCCAAAACCAAGATTCGATCCAGAGAGGAAATGATCGGTGGGATTCGACTATGGATTTACGAGGCCTTCCGCAGTGGTGCCGATCCCTTCAAATTTATTGGATTGGCCAGAGGCGGTCAACAAGTGATTATGTGCATTTAGCACCATTATATGCATACACAGCATGCGCCATATGATGAAAAGTTGGCTACAATTAACCGTTTGCTTTTATCAATTGAGTAAACATTGTTGCTCGTCGGTGATGTTCCGCAAGTTTCTATATACAAATATCTCGATACCTCGCAACAGGTAGCTAGATTGAAGATCAATTATGGAAAGGCGATAGATCTGTTGGTCGAATTGGCGTCATTGCAGCGCAACTGTCGGATCGTCGATCGAATAATCAAGACAACGAGACGTCGCGTAAACGCTCTTCGCTATATCATTATACCTCGGTTAGAACGGACCCTCGCGTACATCATCACCGAACTCGATGAGTACGAGCGAGAAGAATTTTACCGCCTTAAAAAGATACGAGAGGGGAAAACGAAGCGATCATGTGATCGACAGTCCTCTTACCATTTCATTCGGAGCGCCAATGTCCTACTAGACGACACGGATGAGGATCTTCTCTTTTAATACGTGTGTGTGTGTGTGTGTGTGTGTGTGTGTGTGTATTATAACAGAATTGTAATGATCCACGATTCGAGAGTACGCTTGAAGAAAATACAGCGGTACGAATGTCCACGACAATGTTATCTTTATATATTTTGTGCTAATAATTAATTTATTTTACTCTGTTCGAACTCTCAAGGAAAGTAGTCACCCTGCGATAAATGCCGAACCTCTGAACGAAGGAGAAAGCGCGAAAGAACGCGAAAGTAAGAGAAAAGGGTACCAGAGCTGTGTAGGTCCAATTATACCAATTAAGAAAATACAGTCCGTAAAGCCAATCTTAAATTAACTACAATGGTGTCAAACATCGGGATATGATAAAGGGAACGTGACTGCTGTTCTTTTCTCTCTCCTAATAATCTACTCTTGACAGATCTCTCTCTCTCGTAGGTGTAGCAACTGCATTGAAATGACTCTCCTCCTTTCACACGCGAAAATTTCAACTTGCCCAGGTATTGTGCGCCTAATTTTCACGTTATATTAAATACAAGCTCCAATTAATATTGATAATTTCCTTGTAAGAATGAGTTTCCTTGCTATTTGCAGCGCGTTTCTTCAACCGCTCAAATTTAGAAATCTTTCTCTCTCTCTCTCTCTCTCTCTCTCTCTCTCGTTTTTTCTCTTTTATAAATAAGATACGCATGTGTAAAAGATGTATAAAAAATGATTCCGCGCGGCATACCGAATACGCGAAATAATCAGAGTCGATTGGACTCGATCGCCAGACGAAGAAGAAGGCGCAGTGGCGTATACGAAATACGAATGTGTGTGTGTGTGTGTGTATAGGAGCACGACGGAACGGAAATCCCTATTCCCTGCCGATGGAGAGAGGAACCATGCAACCAGAGGAGAGCAGAGGAGAGCCAGAAGGCCCTGTAAAGAAGCGAACAAGCGTAGAAAGGAGGGGAGGGATAAACAGACGTCACGTCACACTAGGGCGCAATCCGTGGGCGTCGGACGCGGCACGTCGCGTCGCGTCGCGTCGCGTCGCGTCGGCGGTCGGGCGAGCAACGAGCGATGAGCGACGAGCGACGAGCGAAGAGCGTTTAGTCGCGCGGAAAGCTTCGAGGAGGGAGGATCGCGCGTCCAGCCTGGCTATACTTCGGCGATTGATTCGCCGATTAATTAAATTCACAATGATCCGTCTGAAGGATCATTGTAGCACGCGTTATCGTCTTCCGTCATTGCGGTCGCCTTTATTGTGATCGATTCTACATTTACATTCAAATCGCACTTCCACGATTGTTTAAACGCGCGCGTGTCGCGCGTCACATACTGGATCGGCTGGATCGTGAATTGTTAATTAATCATTGCTGTGTCCGCACGTGCGTGCGTGCGTGCGTGCGTGCATGCATGCGTGTGTGCGTGCGTGCGTGCGTGCGTGCCGTGCATGCCGTACGTGCATGCATGCGTACGCATGTTCCTCGTGAATGGTTTACAAACTGTTCCTTTTCTGAGAGAAGAAACAATATAAGATGCTGCGTTTCACGTTATACATATATGTAAAGTTAATTATTTTTCAAATTTATTTCTAAATTATTAAATTAAAGTGTGTATGTGTATGTGTGTATGTGTGTGTGAAATCTACGTACATTTTATCAAGTTCAATCTGCGCAAAGGACAGAGTACGATGTCAAGTTATCATGTTGAGATCTCAGTTGTTGAAACTTGATTAAATTAAAAGCAAGACCGAATCTACATTGGAGAGAAGCACCAATTGAAATTGATGATCTCATTTAACGCGCAAACAAGTTAATTGAACTATTCGTCAAGATTGAATTTGACGGCTCTTCAAATAAAGCTATGACAGGATTGTAATTACGACAAGAAAGTGAGTCCAATTGAATAAATAATAAAATTAAATCTTTGTTATTTTTTGTGAAAAAGCACAGCTCTCTTAATCAAATTTGGAATTTAATTAATTCTTGATGTTTTTCTATGTATATTTTTAATATAGATCATTTGTCTCAATATATTTCTGTATTAAATTTTCATGTTTTTACAGTTGTTTTACTTACCAGAAATTTCAATTAAAATCAATTAATGTAAAACTCATTTTATACACACACACGTATTTATTTTATCTCTCTTCTATTTCCATATTCTAGATCCATTACGCTTCTTCTTCGAGTTTCCGATTGAAATTCGGAACCGCGTGATGCACGATCGACAGATATATCCCAAAAGTTGCAGTACTTCCAGCATGACGAATGTGCCATGTACGATAGAAAAAGTAAAATAACGTTTACGATATAAGGAATATTTATTGAAAAAGGTTTTTCGCGGAAAATGCGTTGGATTTTGTTGCCGTTGTTGACGTTGATACGTGCAATATGGTGCGCGCACGGCGCCTGCGAGCCGATCAGAATCGAGATGTGTCGTGGTCTTGGCTACAATGTCACTGTCATGCCGAATCTAGTTGGTCACGAGATTCAAGGCGATGCCGATTTTACCTTACAAACGTTCAGCCCGCTCATTCAATACGGATGCAGGTAAATTTTACGCATATCGTTTTTTTTTTTTATAATAGTGTACGAATAGTATACGTTGTATTATTAGAAGCGTTTTCTTTATAACTGCAATCTTATAGCAATCTTTGCTTTATAACGGATGATAATAATAACAATAATAATAATAATTTAACGAAATAATTTTTTTTACGGATGCACACATTGGACATTATTTACATTTATATTTAGATATATCGGCTGATTTCACATTAGATAAATATTTCTAATAATTAATAATATCTATCTATTAAACGCAATATATGTGTTGAAACTTTGAATAATAAATAAAGACGGAGGCAGAATGTTAAAAGATCTGACTTTTGAGCTGATTGTTAATAACTTGTTGCAGCGCGCAATTGCATCTGTTCTTGTGTTCGGTGTATGCTCCGATGTGTACCGAGAAGGTCCCCGCACCTATAGGTCCCTGTCGAGGTCTGTGCGAACAAGTGCGGGCACGCTGTTACCCGGTTCTTCAGGGATTCGGTTTTCCCTGGCCCGCCGCATTGAACTGTTCCAAGTTTCCACCGGAAAACAATCACCAGCACATGTGCATGGAAGGACCGGGCGAGCCAGGACCAGCTAATCCTATTCAGGTTTTTTTAGCGAATATATATGTTATAAAGATGTATATCTATATTAAAAATTGTTACTCGACTAAACATTACACGTACATGTATTATCATCCAGGCGGTAAGCACCAGCAACGGACCTTGGGGCTGTTCCTGGTACGCCAAGTCTGGATTATACATCTTCCTCAATCGCTCTGGAAGATGCGCCGCTGCTTGCGATGCCGATATCCTTTGGTCCCAGAAGGACAAGAAGCTCGCGGAGGCCTGGATGGCCGTATTCGTAACGGTGTCCTTAGTCTCCGTCGCGATCGCTATCCTGACGTTATTGAAGCCACGCAAACGACCTATACTGACCAGCCCTGCAGGTAAGAAAATCTTTTTCGCAAAGCGAAGTTGTTTGATTGATTCTGATTCTGATTCTGATTCTGATTCTGCGAATGCCGTTTTAGCGTTTTTTCACGCCATTGTATTTAAATTCTTCAAAACATGGATAATAATTGTTTGCAGAACGTGCAATAGTCTTTTTGACTATTTGTCATGCGGCAGTCGCAATTGGCTACGTGATTCGATTGGCTGCCGGCCGGCTAAACGTCGCCTGCACTCCTGCGATTCAGTTACATCCACAGGAACAAGCTGTCTTGGCCCAGCAACAACAGCAACTGCAGCAACAGCAGCAACAGTACCTAACGCAAGACGGCCTAGCTAATCCATATTGTGCCGTCGTTTTTCTGCTACTCTATTATTTTGGAAACGCAGCGATCGTTTGGTAAGTTTACACATTTCTTATTTTATACATCATTTCAAGATTGATGATTGATGAATGTAAACTATCGATTGGATTGGGGGTTACCGCGATTGTCGCTCCTTGAAATCTTTTTATTTATCGTAGACTAACTTGGATATTAATTTACAAACAACGCAGAGGATGTTGGTATATGTAATTTAGCTGATGGTATATGCAATTTCGTTTTACTTGTTGAAAAAGGTATTTCAACAAGTTTTCTCTATCGCTATATTGTTAGATTTTATAATTACGCACAGGTGCGAGAATCAAATGGTACTCTCGTATAACATGTTTCAAAGTTGTCGGGTGTTGCAGAGCGGCTTGTTGCACTCGACCAGCTTTGCTGCGGCGAGACTGTATCGTCCGCCGAGGTAGGGATAACAATCTGGCAACAGTGTTGACTCCCCTCGTGCCGCTAACGAGCCTCTGACTCCCATCTCGTCCCATCCCATCTCATCCCGTTTATACTGAGAGGCTCATCTTAACGCGTCTAACGGGTGGCATACTTGAGCAAAAAATTATCCGTTCGCCCATGTATTTGTTCCGATAAAAATCCCAATATTTATACATACGTCATGTGTAATGTATTGTATAAAAAAAATTCGAGAAAGTTTCATCGTATCAATGTATGCTTTTGTAAAAAATGTACTTTTTAATGCGACAAATGTATTTTTTAATTACAAATTACAAAATTTGTAATTTTACGATTTGAAATTTCAATATTCGTTTCACGATAAGAGAGAAGATCTTTGTAAAAGATCTTTGTAAATTATTCTTCGAAAAGATTATTCTTTATTTTATGTTTATCAAATTTGTGCATACTTGATTTCAGAATTTTTAGATTTTTCACAATATTTAAACTGCTTGAAACTAATGCCGCATATAGTCTTGAGATTTTCATCTACGTATATTTTTCAGAATCTTAATAAGTACTTTGCGTTCATAAAACTTTTAGTACTCGATAAACGAGGTTCACCCGGTATGTGAGATGGGTCGGAGAGGAACCTTGTTGCCAGATATGCATGGAGTCAATGGCATTCCATCTTAGAGAAAGCGAGTTGCTTGAGAAGGAAAAAGAAAGTGCGAGAAGAGCAGAGAGAGAGAGAGAGAGAGACGGCAAGGTGGGAGATGGATGAAACGACGCTTCGGACAAAAACAAGATGATTCATATAGTATATGAATACCATTTGTGGTTGTAATTGTGCAAACGAGTTTCGCAAAATCGATCGTCTTATAATATCTCATGAATTTTCAAATTGATTTAAACATTCAACTATAAATATTGAAAATTGTTTTCACGTGTTTTTCAATCTTCATCGATTTCACATATTGCACTCATTGTTAGTTTACTATAATTTCGAAACGTACAATTTGTACAGTTTCGGACTCGGGGCTTTACAAGTTTGCACTGAAGAGTGCAAGTTTTAAATAAGAAATCAGTACACGGTTAAACCCCTCAATCGCGAAGATCCGACCCTGAACCCGGACTACTCGGGCCCGAATACTTTTGCGCGCCATGCAGCGTGCTATAGCGAACTCTATAGCGTATGGCCATAATTTACATCGAAAGAGCCGATAAACATCGCGCCCTCCGGACACGAAACCACGAAGCCACGAAGCCGTGCACCATGGACCCATAGGGTCCTCCTAGCCATGCATTGTCCTGTCTCGCCTCTCTCCTCTCTCCTCTCTCTTCTCTCCTCTCTCCTCTCGCTTTCCACCACCTCCCTTTTCACATTATTCCCACAACATGTGTCAAGTTTACTATGCTTGAAAAGCAACAAGATTTTTAACGAGCTTTCTTTAAAAGAGAAATTATGACTCATTTACGAAATTTCTCCAATTTTTAAATTCCATTAGAGCTTTTATTAGAGCTCCGAGTAAGAATTTATGCATTTGTGATAACAAAAAATTACTTGACAATCTTTAAATTATCTATTTTTACGATAGTTGTGTGAGACTAAATTGCTAATGGAATATTTTGTTAAAATTAAAAAGTCGTAATATAGATACACACGCGCGCGCACACACACACACACACACACACACACACATAATTTTTTAAAATCAAAAATTGTCAAATTTAAGTGACGATTCGATTCAATTCTCTCTCTCTCTTTCTCTCTCTCCTCCCTCCCCCCTCTCTCTCTCTCTCTCTATTGAAATCTATTCTGTCCTGAAAGAATCGATAATCGGCGTTGCTACGCCATTGACAGAAAGGATCGTACGGCCCCATAGTAGGTAGGTAGGTAGGTAGGTAGGTAATCCGGCAGTTTCGTGTTTCCGTTTCTCTCTTTTCTCTCCTTTCCTCTCCTCTGCCTCCCAAAGTCCCTGCTCCAAGAGTTTGACGGCCGTCTCAAGAACGAGGGAAAAAGAACAAGTCAAAAGAAGAGCTCGAGGAAAGAGCTGATCCATCATCTCTCTCTCGGTGCCCACTACCCAATCGACCCAATCCCCAGCATTCCCCGGGCCTTAAGCTTAAGGACCTGGATCCGAGAATTTCTCGATAATTTATCCAAGATAAGAGCTCTACGCGCCAGTGATGAGACTGATGAGAGTGATGAGTGAGGAACGCGGCCAGTGCAGCGATGAGGAGCCATCGGGCCCCGACAAGTCTCCAGAGTTATCTCGTCTCGCATTCGTCTATTTATTCTCTATTTCGAGGAAGACGGAACTCACTGCGTCTTTTTATAAATTCATTCAGACGTATCGTAAAATATTATATTTAGACCATCTATAATATACGTATAATGTCAAATCAAAAGTCAAAGTAGGATTCCATTTACATTTTTTAAATACACTTTTTATACACTTTTACTACACAGCATATAAAACTAAATGCGATAATAAAATTAAATGCAAAAACTATGTATGTGTATATTATAACTGCGTTTCGACACAGACTCTTCCATCTTTTTCTTTCCGAACAGTTTAGTTATTCATTTTCGCACTTACATTTATCTTGCAATTACTCTCAAATACGTACAACTTATAGTTAGTTGAATCCCATCGATTTTGCGAATGTAAATCACGCACGTAAACGAATTCTCCCATGCGAGTGAATTAGTCCATTAAGAGTAACATCAACTTTTCCGAATTCATGATCGTGAGAGAAGACCAAGTCGAAGAGGGTGAGAAAAAGACGGAGACGAAGCGATCGAGGGAATGGGAAGAAACGTGAGAGAGAGAGAGAGAGAGAGAGAGAGAGAGAGAGAGAGAAAGAGAAGCGTCGTTGTGTATAGGGATCCCGCGGGGTATATAATCAGCGAGATGAGATGAGAGGGGTACTAGCTACCTCTTGTTTGTTTTGTTAGTTAGCGAGTCGTTAGGTAGTCTCTCCTCTCTGCCCTCCTCCCGCGACGGAGTCCGAGTTGCACGGAAACTGCGAGTGGTCGACCACCCAGCTATGTAGCAGTCTACGTCGTGGCAGCAAAGTTACCAAGAGAGAGAGAGAGAGAGAGAGAGAGAGAGAGAGAGAGAATCTCGTGCCACACTAATCGGCCTTATTACGCATACTTTGACGACATCGAGCTCGTTACTCTTTATTAATCATTCTTATGCCTGCGCATCGATCGCTATCGCTAGGCCAGAAACGTTCAGAAAAATCATCCTTTTCCTCTCTTCCTTATTTTTATATATATTTATACACCTCTAGCTTTTTCTAACTGTTAACCTGTCCCTTTAGATATTTTTTTCTTTTCCCTTTTTAAGTTTTTAAGTTTTTATCGACGTTCCTCGAATGCAATCGCGTCGTTCCATTCATCACCGCGCGACCGGAATTCATCGAGTGAGTTTTTGCTTTTCCAAACGTAATAAATTCGCGGAAGGGAATTAGCGAATCTGTCGAATATCCTCGCTCCACAATTGTCAGAGATTCGACTTGGGCTGTACATACGTCTCGCGCGACGCGATTTCAATGGAGATGTCAAATTCAATCTTCTCGACTCTTCAACTTTTTCATTTGGCATCTTTCGGCGATACGGCGATACGGCAATACAGCATTGTCTAAAAATATATTTATTAAAATAGATGAATCGTTTTTTTTTGTTAACAATCTCCAATGTGTTGGGGCAAAGGTGCGAGAGGAGTCGAGAACTGAGGGAACTGATATCTGTTGGTAGATTTGTGGATCTACTAATGTAGATGCGCGCCAAGAGACACGGCTACCGTTGTTCGCCGAGTAAATACTACCAGATACCAGATATGTATAGTAGCGGCAAACACTCGAGAAGGTTGAGACCTTACGAGACGATCGACCCTAGGCTTTCGAAATTCGACGTCGAACGTCGTAGCTAACCGCTTCGACATTCAATGTATTTGTAAAAAGAAATTATACTTTTTAAATATAAATATGAGATTTTTTTTTATTGTTATACATCTCAAATTCTCTAGATGTATCATCTGTCGCTAATTGTCTTATTTCGATTTCAAATGGCAAGATTACGTTGACGCGCTCGCGCGTCATAAATATCCGCGCGAAGAATCGCTTCGATGAGAGCAACGACTCGCTGAGAACCGTTTCGGAGCCTGGAACTGCCTGGAACGAACAATGGTCCAGCGGCATGCGTGTTGGTCTCGCGCATGAGAAAGAGAGAGAGAGAGAGAGAGAGAGAGAGAGAGAGAGAGAGAGAGAGAGAGAGAGAGAGAGAGAGAGACAGAGAG